>QRFJ01007914.1:0-34543 GCA_006176705.1 Cocos nucifera | reverse complement strand
AATATTATAATTCAATCTAAAAAAATAAAAAATAAAAATAAAATTAAATATTCATATGAGATATGATAGTTGCATGTTTAGACTGAGTTGCTAGAATAGTTCTGCAAATAGTCATAGATTTAAATTTATTTGATATGAATCAAGTTTAAATTTAATTTTTAGATGACTATAAGATAATTTTGAATCTGAAAAATATGTATAGGCATGAATATATATGATATATACAAAATTATTTTAATTAGATCTAATTTTATATGAGTATATATGCTTAAATCTAATGAGTTGTTATGTGAATATGTATTATTTTTCTGATAAGACGTATCCCTTTCGGCAGTTCAGTACATAAAGAACAGAAGTAGGGACTAAAGATCTTCTCCTCCACTTTGATAGGGTGTTCTATTATTGACTGTGTAGGATGCTACGCTGTTCGTCCTTAAGTGTCAAAAATTGAAAACTTACTTTCTGGCCAAAAACCCTAGAATCCTAACAACCCGTAGGATGGTATTACATATTTTGTTTAAGAACAACCCTAACTTAAGTAAGAATAAGTTATAGAATATCAATTAGGCCTAAAAATTACATAATTTTAGATCTAAAACATTTGCATTAAATCTGGTTTTGGGTTTGGAACGTCAATTATCTACGGTTGATCAAACAAATCCAAGAGTTGGCTTAGATGGAGATCAACAGATGCCTAAATTGACCATGCCTAATAGATTAAGTCTAGATCACATCGAGTCACCGAATGATGACTCGATCAAACAAGAACCCCCTTAAATTAGGGGCTAAAGTGTTAGTGTCGGATTTGTAGAGCTAACTCGAATTGGTTCGTTCCTCAATAATTTAGGATCTAAGTAAGTTTTGCAGATAACGATCGACTGATTTTTAATTGCGAGCTACTCAACTGCGAATGCAATCTTGTCGAGTTAACTGGCAATATCCCTCCACCTCTCACTTACCTGCCATGGTTTGTTGACTCAATTACTGCATCAGAGGTGTCAATAATCTGAGCTAACCATCCACTAGGTTATCCATAAATTACGACTATGTCAAGTCAGTTAATAGAACTAAATTAGATCTCCCTAAAAAAAGATCTTAAGTCTAAGATCTTCGACCATTGTAGATGTGCGGGCACTTATCGGGTTGATTCTTCTCGAATGTTACATGACTTCACTTTGCAACCAGGAAATGCAACCATGTCTAAGTTAGGGCATTCGGATACGGGCTGAGGAATAATTGGCTCATAATTTACTGGATATTGCGTGAGAGACTCAATAGGAATCAATCGTGCATAAATGGCTGGGCTGACTTAATAAGGAGTAGCATCAACTCATTTCGGATATGGTGAGATCATGAATTAAGAGGCAAGTTTGGACTGCACAATGTTAACGAGATCATTGGAACAAGCAGCTTTGTTCATCCATTGCTAACCCATCACCAATAATGTTAGGTCTAAAGGTCAGTTGAGTACAGAATCCAACAGGTGGAGACCACACCACCCCAATTAGGAAATCAACTAATCATATTAGAAATTTTCATGCATCTCATATCTAGAGGGAGACTGTAGGAATCAAGAAAATTAGTACTCTTAATATCAAAAAATAGAAAATAAATAGATCTAAAAATCACTTTTAATCAAACAAAAATTGTGATCAAACTAGACTACACATAGAACAATTCTATTTCTAGTCTAGTTATGTATCTCATACATATTAGATCTAAATTAATTTATTTTAATTTTTTAATTTTAGATATAATCATATCTCATGTGATATCTAAAATCATAAATTAATCACATTAAATCAGATCTAATTTAATAAGAACCTAGCTCTGATACTGGTTGGAGGGGAATCCAGATTTAACGGATCAAATTCGTTCAAATCTAATTAGATTGAGAGGCATATTTCAAAAATTTTCTCTCAGATCTAGATCAGATCTAACACTTTTTTAGATCTAATTTATAATCTGATAATTAAAAAAATAAAATTAAATTAATTTTAAATTAATTTTTACCTTGATCTTGGGTAATCTGATAATCCATTGATGATCCTGCAGAAGCTTTGAGGTTCTGGATCTAGCCACGCAAGCGCCTGATCTCTACTGGTATCCACTAAGACTAGATCTAGAGATCTTCTCCTTCTCTTTCTTTTCTCCAAAAATTAGATCTGGATCTGATTTGGAGGATCTTCAAAACATCTTCTGAAAATCATCCGTCATCTCTACAGCAGTGTTGCCTTCTTTCTTTTTCATCAGCCTTTCTTGCTTGACTCACACTAATCAAAAGAACCCAACTATCTTGGGCGTGGAGAGGAGGGAGAGGTCCAGATGGTGGCATGGAGAAGGGAGAGGGGTAGCCTTAGGGCATGGCTTGGAAGAGAGGTTCTCAAAAGTGGGTGCAGACAAGGTCTTTTTACAGACTCTGCTGCATCATGCAGTGCTGCATCACCCCGACCAATCATATTGCTTCGTGCAATCAGATATAAATCTAATTAGTGAGATGGCATCACCTGATCCAATCAGATGAGTGACCCATAGGTTCATTCTTAGATGGTGCCTAAGACTGATCAAAGTAGATACCCAAGGGCCACCTAAGTAGAAACCAAGAAGCAACCTGGAGTCCCATCCGTATCGGACTCCAGCATCTTTATCCATGGGCACACGCCATCCTAGGAATGCACCTCCTTCTTTCTAATTTCTAGAGTGTGGAGAAGCCCCTATCTGCTCTCTAATAAGTGCATGACACATGGGCAGATGTCTGAAGGGAAATCCTGATTTTTCGGATCAGGTTCGTTTAGATCTGATCAGACCAAGAGATATATTTCAAAATTTTTTTTCTTTGATCTAAATTAGATCTAAGATGTTTCAAATCTGATTATTATTATTTTAGTAATTAAATAAAATCTGGATAAATTAAATCAAATTTAATTTACCTTGATATGGGTAATCCAATTACCTGTTGATGATCCTGTATGCAGCGGAAGGTTCTGGATCTAGCCACGCAAGCGCCTGGCCTCTACCGGTATCCACTCAGACTGGATCTCGTGATCCTCTTCTTCTCTATCACACCTCCAAAAATTAGATCTGGATCTAATCTAGAGGATCTTCAAAACTCCTTTTGAAGATCAGCAGTCGTCCTTTGCAGCAGCGCAGCCTTCTTAGCTTTTGATCGCCTTTCTTTGATCTGGAATCGCACCAACCAAAAATCCAAAACTCCTTTTGGACGTGGAGAGGAGAGGGAGAAGGTGGTTTGGCATGGAGGAAGAGGGGAGAGGCAGCCTTGGGGCATGGGAATTATGATTTTCAATCACTTATTTAATCTGAGTTGGGCGCAGGGTCTTATTTATAGACTAAGCTGTGATCCAACTCCTCTTCTTCCCAACCAATCACAACCCTTTGTGAAATCAGATCTAAATCTGATTGGTGGGAATAGAGTCCCCTGGATTCCTCCTTAGAGGGTGCCTAAGACCAGTCAAAGTTGGTTCTTAGGAGAACTCTAATTGGAATCCAAAAAGGAGATGGAGTCCTTGTCCAACAAGGACTCCTAGGCGCCTCCAACTTGGGCACACGCCTAGGGTGGCGTGCGCCCTTCCTCCTTGCCAGGTTCTGGCAGGGGGACAGGCCCCCACCAGCTCTCCAATAGGTGCATGACATGTGGTCAAAAGTCAAAGTGTCAATGGTCAACATTTGACCAGTCAAAGGTAGACTTTTGACCAAAGTCAAAGAACAAGAAATGGCAGGTGACCAAAAATGGCAGGTAATGTCTTACAAAATAAGACAACCTTTTCTGACTTGGACAACCTCCAGTCAGACCATATGAAGGCCTCTGATTGAGCACAAACTCCTTTGGCTCAGTCAGGACAACTTATTTATGATAGTAAAAGAAGAACGTTAGGTTCAATCGAGTGCTAGCACGATTTTCCTTGAACCTAATTGAATCTCATTCAGATCAATTGAACTAGATCAGTTCAATTGATGATCACCAGATTCAAACCCTTGTTTGTGTGACCCAGTTAGGTTCAGTTCTGTATGGTAATGGGATATGTCATGATCTCTATCATCGACATCATCGAAACTCCTTTCGATGGATCAGAACTCTTCTGATTCGAACAGCTAGAATGATCGATCATCTAAATCATTCTAATTGCTCCCAAAATCCACCAGTGACACCTAGCAGTATATGGTGGCAACCCATCAGAGCTGAATGCGAACCTCTTGGTGCAGCTACCTGTGTGATTAAGTTCTTCTATCTTGAGCCCCGATCAGATTAGGGTTAAGGTGAACTCGTCAAACCCTAGTCTCTGTCATATGATGTAATCATTCGATTCGAGTCCAATGTGAAAATCTAAATAGAAACTCTTTCTATTATTTCACTCTGCCATGGCCATGGGCTTCTGGACTTGATTCTCATGATCATCATAGGGCTGCTCCTCTACCACCGAGGTAGATAGATTCCATCTTGATGCAATCCAGTTCCTACAATGAACATGCTATAGCCAACATACACCTCAGGGTTCCATATGGCTAGGAGACCGAGTAATGGTGTAGTCAAACTATAACACCCTCAAGGTGAACTGCCGATGCATCTCAGGTCAAAGAACCAGACACACTACTGCAGCATCGAGTCAGTCATTGACGAGAAGGTAGACTTCCCTAATGACTACTCGAGGTGGTCACGCTCAGTGCCCTCGTTCTCTAACGAGTACCTGTACTCTCGCTCCGGTGTCTCCACACCGTAGACTCAAGACTCATCTACTAAAGAGAAGCGATTGTACACCAACCTTCCGGATCAATCACCATCCTCGTGATGATCCTATGGTCGGGAGCATTTTATGAGTTAATAATGATTATTCATGTCTTAAATTTTCAACTCTTGAAAATATGAATTATCATTACCATTAACTCAAAGGATGTATCACAGACACTAAATACACATATGTGATAGAAAATAACCCATTTTATTGATTTATAGTCAAAATTATAATTTTGCCCCTAGAAGTGTATTACAAGTGTCAGCCAATTCTGGCTTCTAGGGCACATATATCTAACAATCTCCCACTTGTCCTAAAGCCAATTGGCTACAAGTCTAAGTCCCATCTTCTCAAGGTGGGCTTCGATCTTCTGCTGGCCCAACGGCTTTGTAAGTGGGTCTGCCACATTATCTGTGGAGTTGACTCTCTTGACCTCGACGTAACCCTTTCTCGAGGTAATCGTGGATGAGGTGGTATCACCATTCTGCTATGACAGTTTGCTTGGAACTCTTCCAGCTGACAGCACCACCATTGCACACAAACAGACTCCCAGATGTCGACTTTCGATCATCTATATCGGACATGAAATCCGAGTCTGTGTATCCCTGGACTTGGAGTTCTCCATTACCAAAGACCAACATCATATCCTTAGTTCTTCTCAAGTACTTAAGGATACATTTCACAGAAGTCCAGTGTTCTTCACCTGGATTTGACTGATATCTGCTTGTGACACTCACAGCATGGGCTATATCAGGTCGTGTACATAGCATGGCATACATGAGGCTCCCTATTGCAGAAGCATAAGGGATCTTGCTCATGCGTTCTATTTCCTCAGGTGTGCTAGGGCACATCTTCTTGGAAAGATGAATACCATGTCTGAAGGGTATTAATCCCCTCTTAGAGTTTTCCATACTAAACCTCTTTAGTACTTTCTCTATGTACATCTTCTGTGAAAGTCCTAGCATCCTATTCGGTCTATCCCTATAGACCTTAATTCCTAGAATAAAGGATGCTTCACCTAGGTCTTTCATGGAGAATTCCTTGGACAACCATAATTTGACTGATGTCAACATGGGAATATCATTCCCAATAAGGAGGATGTCATCCACGTACAATACGAGGAAGACAACAGCGCTCCCACTGACCCTTTTTGAAAACACATGGTTCCTCTTCATTTTTGATGAAACCAAACTTTTTGATCACATCATTGAAACGAGTGTTCCAGCTCCGAGATGCTTGCTTAAGTCCATATATGGACCTTTGCAGCTTGCAAACCTTGTGATCAGTATCACTGGATGTGAAACCTAGCGGCTGTTCCATATAGATATCTTCCTCAAGATATCCATTTAAGAATGCCGTTTTCACGTCCATTTGCCATATTTCATAATCGAAATAGGCTGCAACAGCAAGCAATGTGCGGATGGATTTTAGCATAGCCTACTGGGGAAAAGGTATCCTGATAGTCAATGCCTTCGCGTTGACTATAACCTTTTGCCACTAGTCTAGCCTTGAATGTCTCCACATTCCCATCTGCACCAATCTTTCTCTTGAAGATCCATTTACACCCAATAGGTACTATACCTTCTGGTGGATCTACCAAGGTCCAGACTTGGTTTGAGTGCATCGAGTCAATTTCTGACTTGCATTGCCTCTAGCCATTTCTCGGAGTCGATATCTGATATCGCCTCGTTGTAGGTTTTGGGATCATCACCATGAGCACCATTACCTACGAGGAACATTTTCCTCTACATCCTCTGAAATAATACCTAAGTATCTTTCAGGGGGACGGAAAACTCTTTCCGATCTACGAGGTGGAGGAGGTAGTGTTCTTATTGGCTCAACCTGATTTGGTTCCAATTGGTCCTTAGCTCGTTGTACTTGTGAGACTTTCTCATCAAGCTTAATCTGCTTTCCAATGCCGCTATCTTGAATAAACTATTTTTCAAGAAAGATGGCATGTCGACTCACAATCACATTGTGGTCTTCTGGAATGTAGAAATAGTATCCTAATGACTCTTTAGGATATCCTATGAATCGAGCTCTAAAGGACCTAAACTCTAACTTGTCCGCTTGTTGTCTTTTGACGTAAGCCGGACAACCCCAAATTCTGAGATGACTCAGACTTGGTTTCTTACCGTGCCATATCTCATACGGTGTGGTAGGAACGGTTTTAGAGGGAACCCTATTCAGTAGATAAATTGAAGTTAACAATGAGTGTCCCCAAAGAAAATCAGGGAAGGTCTGTGAAGCTCATCATGGATCGAACCATATCCAATAGAGTCCGATTTCTCCATTCTGAAACCCCGTTGAGTTGAGGTGTTCCTGGTGGAGTCCATTGAGAGACTATGCCATTTTTCCTTGAGATAGTCTAGGAATTTCCCGGCTAAGGTATTCACCTCCTCGATCTGATCGAAGAACCTTAATGGGTTTTTCAGTTTGTTTTTCTACTTCATGTCTGAATTCTTTGAACTTTTCAAAAGCTTCAGACTTGTGTCTCATAAGATACACATACCCATACCTAGACAGATCATCGGTAAAGGTAATGAAGTAGACAAAATTGCCTCTAGCCGGCACATCAAATGGGCCGCACACATCAGTATGTACTAGGGCAAGGAGATCTGTGGCCCTTCTCCCCATGTCCAACAAAAGGGAGTTTAGTCATTTTGCCTTGAAGACAAGATTCACAAGTTGGATATGACTCAAAAGTCAATGGACTCAATAGCCCATTTTTCTCCAATTTGTTAATCCTATCTTCTGCTATATGACCTAATCTCAGGTGCCATAGATATCTATCATTTGGACTATCCCTAGGTCGTTTGGCATTCACGTTTTGCTCGATAGTTAGAATAGGTACATCAATATGTAAGCTGATAAAGACCATTAATAAGGAAACCATTTGCAATTTTATTTCTTTCATAAAGAATGTTACAATGGTCCTTAAAGAAGGTAATCACATAGCCTTCTTGTGCTAAGCATGAAACAGAAATCAAATTCCTGCTAGCTGCAGGCACATAATAACAGTCTTTTCAAAACTAAGTCTAAACCAGATGGTAATCGAAGAGGGTATGTTCCCACGGCTACTGCAGCAACTCTTGCTCCATTACCGATGCGTAGGATCATGTCTCCATCCCTCAGCCTCCTGCTATCCTCAAGACCCTGCATAGAAGTGCACAGATGAGCACTAGAACCAGAGTCAAGCACCCAACTGGATGCAGAAGAAACCGTAAGGTTAGACTCAATAACGAGCATACCTCCAGAAGGACCTTCCTTCTTGTTCTTCAGGGTGGCCAGGTAAGTAGGGCAGTTCCGCTTCCAATGGCCGTCGCTGTTGCAATGGAAACACTTTCCTTTGACATCGGCCTTTTTCTTCGGCTCTGCCTTCTTCTTCTTTGATCCTTCCACCTTTCTGCTTTTTCACAGACTTCTTTTTCTTTCCATAAGACTTTCTTTTGGAAGAAGTCCGTTCCATAGCAAGAACTGAGCCTTTAGAACCTTTCATAGAAAGCTCAGCGGTAACCAGCATATTCATTAATTCGGCCAAGGAATTTTGAAGTTTATGCATGTGGTAATTCATGATGAATTGCCCATATGCATCAGTCAAGGATTGCAGAATAATATCATTCTGCAGATCCAAGTCCTAACTTCACACCGAGCTTCTCAAGCTCTTCCATGTCCTTGATCATTGTCAGACAGTGATCTTGGACTGACTGCCCATCATGCATCTTAGCCTTAAAAAGTCATTTCGTGACTTGATATTTGGCTGCGCGACTCTGTTCACCAAACATCTCCTGCAGGTGAGCCAACATTTGGCGAGCAGTCCCGATATCTTCATGTTGGCGCTGGAGCTCATCAGACATCGAGCCCAACATGTAATATCTGGCCTTATTATCTTCGTCTATCCATTTTTCCAGAGACGCTCTCTGTTCAATGGATGGACGGGCTGGTAAGGTGGGAGGGTCCTGGTCCAAAACATGGGTTAACTTCTCGAAACCCAAAATAATTTTGTAGTTCCTGAGCCAATCTTTATAATTGGGTCCAGTCAGTCTATGTGTGTCCAGGATACGTGCCAATGGGTTGGACGCAGACATTTTCCTGTAGAGAGTCAAAGATTCTAGTTAGATACTGTAATTTTGACTTGACCAATTTATTTAGGAAATTTTATTTTTAAACAAATTAGCTCCCACTATTTTCTCGGATCCCTACACTCCCTCTGTAGAGATGCAAAAATCTCCACGATTAATGATTTCTAGTGGGTGGTGCGGTCTCACCAACTGACTCATCACCTCACCTAACAGTTATTGGTGATGGGTTAGCCAATGAGTGAACAACTCTTGTTCAATGATTCTCTAATCATGGTGCACCCAAACTTGGTCTCTAATTCATGAATCTCACCGTATCCGGAATATTGATCCACTCCTTAGTTAAGTCAGACCCACCATTTGCATAGACTGGGTTCCTAATTGAGTCTCTCACCGTATCCGAAATATTGAGCCCAACTCATCCTCCAGCCCATAGCATCCAATGCCTAATAGACATGGTTGCATCTTCCCGGTGCAACTGAGCCACTGTATCCAGCCGAGAACAATCAACCCCGGGAAGGGCCCGCACATCTACAATGGTGGAAGACCTCAGACTTAATCTTTTCTTACGGAGAATTGATTCAGGTCTCATTAAACTAGACTTGGTCATAGTCATAACAATTATGACTAACCTAGTGGCATGGGTTAGCTCGGATTATTGACCACCTCAGATCAGAACTGTGTCAACAGATATGGCCAGGTAAGTGAGACCGGTGGAAGGAATATGCCATTAACTCGTACAAGAACGCATTCAGGTCGAGTAGCTTCCAATTAAAAACCAGTCGGTCGTATGTGCCAAACTTACCTTAGACACCAAATTGTTGAGTCAGAACCAATTGGGTTAGCCTACAATCCAGACTCTAACCTCTGAGCCTAATTAGGTCTTGCTTGATCGTGACTCGATCTTGACCCAGACTTAATCCTATTAGGCTGGTCAATTTAAGCATTGTTGATCCCATCTAACCAACTCTTGATTCGGTTTGATCAACCGCTTAGACCTAATTGAGCTACCCAAGCCCGAACCCAGTATTATGAATATGTCTTAGATCTGAAATTCTCAATTTTAGACCTAATTAATATTTCATAAATCTTAATTCTTAATTAAGTAGGGTTCATAAACAAAATATGCACAATAAATCCTAGGGTTTCAGGATCTAGGGTTTTGCAGAAAGTAAGTTTTGGGTTTCTGATTAAGGACGAACACGCAGCACCCCTACACATCATAAGAACACCCCATCGAATGGGAAAGAGAGGGCCTTTAAACCCTTCTTCGTTCTTATGACCGGACGGCCAAGAGGAACGCCTTAATCAGGAACATGCAATACTACAAAATAGTTTTAGATCTATATCATATATCTCATATACAAATTAGATCTAATCATGGCATATTTTGCATACATCTCATGTATCGAATCATGCATATTTTTCAGATCTAAATTATCTCATAATAATCTAAAAAATTAGATTTAAATTGATCTAATCAAAATAAATTCTAATCTAGACAATTATGTAGAACTATTCTACAACTAGTCTAGACATGCATCAATCATATCTCATATGATATTTAAAATTAAATAATTTTTATTTACTATTTTTTAGATGTTATTATAACTATTATAATATCAAAAAATAGTAAATAAATAGATCTAAAATATGATTTAATCAGATTAAATCAAAAACATGCAAGACTATTCTATAGAACTATTCTATTTTAGAACTAGTCATGCATATTTCCTAATCTTAGATCCAAATCATTTAATTTTAATTTTTCTGATTTTCAGATCTGATCACATCTCATGTGACATCTAAAATCATTTATTTTTTAATTAAAATAAATTTAAAATTAGATCTAAATACTTTTAGAACCTTGGCTCTGATACCAGTTGAAGGAAAATCCTGATTTTTCGGACCAGGTTCGTTCAGATCTGATCAGATCAAGAGATATATTTCAAAAAATTTTTTCTTTGATCTAAATCAGATCTAAGATGTTTTAGATCTGATTATTATTATTTTAAAATAAAATAAAATAAGATAAATTAAATCAAATTTAATTTACCTTGATTTGGGTAATCCTATTACCCTGTTGATGATCCTGTATGCAGCGGAAGGTTCTGGATCTAGCCACGCAAGCGCCTGGCCTCTACCGGTATCCACTCAGGCTGGATCTGGAGATCCTCTTCTTCTCTATCATGCCTCCAAAAATCAGATCTGGATCTGATCTAGAGGATCTTCAAAACTTCTTTTGGATCTAAAGATCAAATCTGATTTGATTTTGAAGATCTTCAAAACTCCTTTTGAAGATCAGCAGTCGTCCTTTGCAGCAGTGCAGCCTTCTAGCTTTCTTATCGCCTTTCTCTTGATCTGGATCGCACCAAACTAAAGCCCAAAACCTTTTGGACGTGGAGAGGAGAGGGAGAAAGATGTGGACATGAAGAGGGAGGGAGAGGGGAGCCTATGGGCATGGACAAAGGGCAAAGGATCTAAATCCTGAGGCGTAGCAGGGTCTTATTTATAGACCCTGCTGATCCAACTCCTCTTCTTCCCAACCAATCACAACCCTTTATGAAATCAGATCTAAATCTGATTGGTGGAATAGAGTCCCCTGGATTCCTCCTTAGAGGGTGCCTAAGATCTCCTTAGGTGTGCCAAGACTGGTTCTTAGATAAACTCTAATTGGAATCCAAAAGGAGGATGGAATGAAGCAACCTGGAGTCCTATCTGTATGGGACTCCAAGCATCATCATCTTTGGGTGCACGCCTCCCTAGGCATGCACCCCCTTCCTAACCTCTTTCTAGTAGAGGGACAAAGCCCCATCTTCTCTCCTATGGGTGCATCACACGTGGGTCAAGATGTCTAAGTGACCAGTCAAAGGTCAACTTTTGACCAAAGTCAAAAGATAAGATTTGGCAGGTGACCAAAAATGGCAGGTGTTGTCTCAAATTTATCTCATAAATAAGACAACCCTTTTCTGACTTGGACAAGCTCCAGTCAGACCATAGTGAAGGCCTCTGATTGAGCACAAACTCCTTTGGCTCAGTCAGGATAACTTATTTATGATAGTTAAAAGAAGAACGTTAGGTTCAATCGAGTGCTAGCACGATTTTCTTGAACCTAATTGAATCTCATTCAGATCAATTGAACTGGATCAGTTCAATTGATGATCATCCAGATTCAAACCCTTGTTTGTGTGATCCAGTTAGGTTCAGTTCTGTATGGTAATGGGATATGTCATGATCTCTATCATCGACATCATCGAAACTCCTTTCGATGGATCAGAACTCTTCTGATTCGAACAGCTAGAATGATCGATCATCTAAATCATTCTAATTGCTCCCAAAATCCACCAGTGACACCTAGCAGTATATGGTGGCAACCCATCAGAGCTGAATGCGAACCTCTTGGTGCAGCTACCTGTGTGATTAAGTTCTTCTATCTTGAGCCCCGATCAGATTAGGGTTAAGGTGAACTCGTCAAACCCTAGTTTCTGTCATATGATGTAATCATTCGATTCAAGTCCGATGTGAAAATCTAAATAGAAACTCTTTCTATTATTTCACTCTGCCATGGCCATGGGCTTCTGGACTTGATTCTCATGATCATCATAGGGCTGCTCCTCTACCTACCGAGGTAGATAGATTTTCATCTTGATGCAATCCAGTTCCTACAATGAACATGCTATAGCCAACATACACCTTAAGGTTTCGAATGGCTAGGAGACTGAGTCATGGTGTAGTCAAACTATAACACCCTCAAAGTGAACTACCGATGCACCTCAGGTCAAAGAACCAGACATACAACTATAGCTTCGAGCCAGTCACTGACGAGAAGGTAGACTTTCTAATGACTGCTCGAGGTGGTCATGCTCAGTGCCCTCATTTTCTAACGAGTACCTGTATTCTTACTCTAATATCTCTATACCATAGACTCAAGACTCATCTACTATAAAAAAGTGATTGTACACCAACCTTCCAAATCAATCACCATCCTCATGATGATCCTATGGTCAGGAGCATTTTATGAGTTAATAATAAAAATTCATGTCTTAAATTTTCAACTCCTGAAAATAAGAACTATCATTACCATTAACTCAAGGGATGTATCACAGACACTAAATACACATTGTAATAAAAAATAATCCATTTTATTATTTATAATCAAAATTATAATTTTGCCCTTAGAAGTGTATAACAAGTGTTAGCCAATTCTAGCTTCTAGGGCATGCATATCTAACACCTACGAGCATTTTGGTCAAGAGAATGAATTATATGAAAACTATATCCGCATGGATTCTAAGGATGTTGTTCTGCACATTCGACCTATCCGGCCATTAGGTACCATTGCTAGATGGTTACTTCAATTGATACAAAAATCTATTTCTATGCTACTGGCTTAGGTTCGGATCTATAAAGTCACACACATTAGAGCTCATGATCTAAATGGATGGTTGATCAATGATTGAGAATCATTCTAGGGTTAAACAATCAATACGATTGATGTTTAACCTAGTGCAAGCATTGCAGGAGGATCGATTAGCAATTTGATTGCTAATTAACTTAATTTGATTAAGCCAAAGGACTAAGATTATGTATAATTAAATATGATTTAATTACATTTGATTTGGACTTGATTGGATCAAGTCCAATTGGCTTATTGGATAAGCCAAGTGCAAGGACAAACTAGTTCTAGTTCAACTAGGACTTGGGTCAACCAAATTTTCTAATTTAATTAAAAAATTAAATCAAAATTAAATTTAATTTAATCTAATTTAATTAAACTTTTAATTGAGTTAGAAACTAATTTAATTTGGTTGACTTGGTTTTAATTTAATTTGATTTGAGAAATCATGTTTGACATCGAATCCTAGTGAGACTAGGATTCCACCTTGCACCACCTTAGCCCTCCACACCTTCCATGCCTATTTTTCTAGAATTTTTTAAAAAATTTCTCTATCTCCTGATCTTCATGCATGCCTCCTCTCTCCCTCTCTTTGTCATATGGTAATTTGGTGGTTGACCAAGTCAAAAGGAGAAGTTTGTTTTTGATCTAGGATTCTATGAGATAGAATCCTTATAAACCAAAACACCTCCTTCTATGTGTGTCACCCCTTGCCTATTTTTTTTCTTCTTTATTTCACATGAGAAAAAAGAAATTTTGTGCATGTATTCTTACTAGATTCATTGAAAAAATTAGAGGAGGGGCATCCAAGATTTGGGCACCCCAACCTCTTGCCAAAACTAGTCCTTCCTTGTCTAGTTTTTGACCTAGACAAGGACTCTTCTTTTTCTATAAATTTAAGATGAATTTTGATCTAAATTTTTTGTGAAATATAGACCACTAAGAGAGCTTTGAGGTGTGAAAAAATTAGGGAGAGAGAACCGTTGGGCATGGGGATTCTATAGATACCAAACTAGGTGTCTAGGTGAGAGAAAAGAGAAGAAGAAGAGGATCTTTTTCTAGGGCTGTTTTGATTTTCTCTCCTCCTCCTCCTTTTGAGATTTCTTTAAGAGAGTCTCAAATCTGAAATCTCTCTTCTTTCTTTTGATATTTTGAAGAATCTATGTCTCTAAGAAGAAAACATCAAATCGATCGTCGAAGAGAGATTAACACAGACTAGCATACTATGTTGATTTCCTACATCAGAATCTCAGATCGTGTTCGTGGGATCATGTGGACAACTTCTAAAGGCTGGATGCATGTGTAGCTTATGACTTCATCCTCAAGCCTAGATCAGTAAGTTAGAACATCAAACTTGCTCAGGTATCAGATCTAATCTGTTATTCTATAGCTACATTAGATGTAGTATTCTAGCATGTTGATGAGATCAACATGTTAATCTTTTTTTTATATTTTTAATTTTTGCTTTAATATAATACCTTGATCATATAATAAATGCTAGATCTAAGATATTTTCATACTTATTTAAATAAATATTTAATTTATTTAAGTCTTTTGCTGCATGATCTTGAAAAAGTTTCCAGATCTACCCATGAAATCCTAGATTTAGTTCTTTCATCTTGAACCTAGTATCCCAAACAAATGAAACTCACGATCATAGAGTCCCAAACTAATGGAACTCTTAATCAGAGAGTTCAAAATAAATAGAACTCAGAGTTTCAGTTTGGTGGGACTCTTGGTCACAGAGTCCCAATCTAGTGGGACTCTTCACCATAAAGTGCCAAGTCATCAAGACTCTTAACTTAAGAGTCCTAGATGAGCAGGACTCAATGTCCCAATCCTGTGGGATGCTTGGTCATAGAGTCCCAGTCTAGTAGGTTGTCGAGACTCTGTATCAGCCATCAGATCAAGTAGGAACTCCTATTATATGTAACCTCATAGGTTTGAATCCTAAGCCGATAGCATAGGAATCAATTTTCTGTACCAATTGATGTTACCATCTAGGAATTGTACCCAACATCCAGATAGGTCGAATAGTTGCGATACAATATCGATGAACCTGTGATATATTGTTACCGTATAATTCATCTCCTTGACCTTAATGCTCAAAAGATGACCTAGGATTTAACTATCAACCCTGGAAAGTCATCTATAGTGTATTTCAAAACATGGTGTCCATAGAATGGACTATCCTGGTCGAGGTTTTGCTAAATTGAAATACAGTGATGCACTTACTCCAACACTTGGAGGGGTCAATCCCATCTTGACTCATGCACTAACTTCATAAGTACTTGACTGCACCTAGTAGCCTTTCGTCACTGAATTAGAAATTCAGATAATCTGGTACCTAAGTGCAGTGAATTGCTTGCAAATCACCATGTTGATCTCATGTCTAAGGGACACTTATACTCATATTCTTTGAGAGCAACTCTTGATAGTAGAGAGCTCTATAGTTGGATCACATTCACTAAAATATATCCCTATACTTTATCTGCATGCCATAACAGTATCTCCATACTTCTTAGTTTAGAGGACAACCAATACTTATAGCATACAATGACCTACATTCAATAGTTGTTGTCCTAGGTAACAACAAATCATTTGGTCACAAGTTGGTTTAAGGACTAAATGATAAATCCTTCTTTGTCAAGTCTAAATAGTCCTTAGAACTTCATCACAAAAGAGTTCATTACAGGAAGATGCATAAGAGTGATGAAATGTCAAAATAATAATTTTATTTATTTAAAATTTAAGTATAAATTATATTCAGCTCAACCATCTATAACCTAAATGATTGACTTTAGGATACATTTTTCAACAACTCCCACTTAGACTAAATCCACTCAAAACAGTATCGAATATCCATCTTTCAATTGTGATTGTCGAACTCTTTGATTCCGAGGGCTTTTGTAAAGGGGTTGGCCACATTCTTCTTTTTGTTGATCTTCTGAAGCTTGACATCACCTCATTCCATGATCTCTAATACAAGGTGGTAGCGACGCAGAATGTGCTTTGTATACTGATGTGCCTTCGGCTCCTTTGCTTGAGCTATGGCTCTAGTGCTGTTACAGTTAGCAGAATCGAACCATCCAAGGAGGGTGCAACTCCTAGCTCATCGATGAACTTCCATAGTCATACAGCTTCCTTTGCAGCATCAGATGCCACGACATACTCCACCTCATACATAGAATCGGCCATAATGTGCTGCTTGGAACTCTTCCAGCAGACCGCTCCTTCGTTCAGGATAAACACATAACCTGACACATTCTTACTATTATCATGATTTGATTGAAAACTAGAATCAATGTATCCCATAAGTTTTAAGTCAGTATCTCCATAGATGAGCCATTATTCCTTAGTATTTCTCAAATACTTCAGGATTGTCTTTACAACTTTTCAGTGATTCTCACCTGGATCAGACTGGTATCTACTCACTATCCCTAGTGAGTATTCCACATCCGATCTCGTACATGTCATGGCATACATAATAAAATTCACTATCAAAGCATATGGTATTCTACTCATACACTCTCTCTCTTAAGTTGTCGGATAATCCCTCTTAAAGAAAGTAATTCCATGATCTATCGGGAGATAGCCCTTCCTAAAATTCTCCATGCTGAACCTTTTCAGTATGGTATCAATATACATGGACTGGGATAATCCAGTCAACCTTTTAGATCTATCCCTATAGATCTTCATCCCTAGGAAGGAAGCTTCTTCCAAGTCCTTCATGGAGAATTATGACGACAGCCAATCCTTTATTTCCTATAATGCAGGAATGTCATTCTCGATTAAGAGAATATCATCTATATACAGTACAAGAAATATAATTACAGAACCATTAGTCCATTTATAGATGCAAGGATTTCTCTCCATTTTTAATAAAGTCATACGTTCTAATCACTTTATCAAAATGCATGTTCCAACTCTATGATGCCTACTTCAATCCATAGATGGATCTCTAAAGCTTGCATAACTTGGACTCATCTGCAGATATGAATTTCTCAGGCTATATCATATACACCTCTTCATCCAACTCTCCATTTAGAAAAGCTATCTTCATATCCATTTACTAGATCTCATAGTCCAGGTATGCCGCTATCGCAAGTATATGTTAGCGCATCACTATGGCATCACCTAGCTCTGATACCAAGTGTTGGAATAATCGGTATTGATTTGATACCAATTATTATGCCTACGGCTGCTCGAAATCAGAGTCGTAGATCCGATCTCTTGCATAAGCCTGGATGTTAATTCAGAATTATGAAGAAGAGCAAAAGTTGATGGCGGCACCTAGGGCATGGCATTGGAACCAGAGAGAAAAAAGAGAAGAGAGTAAGGAAGAAAAGTTGTATATTAATTCCACTCTCTTGTAAAGATTACAATACCTGGATTTATATACTTTAGAATTTCTGTTATATCATATGAACCGTAATAAACCCAAACTCCAGCTAAAATTTTTTTTCTAGGCTATCCCAATACATGAAAGCACTCATTGAGCCAATGTGCACCCATGTCTCTCATGCTCTCATCCTCTGGATCTAAACCTAATGCATACATATGTTAGCCACCTTAAGACCGTATTGGACCAGGCCTTAAGACCCCAAATAGAAAACCCCAATCAAGTTTTATTTGCCACCATCAAGTTGGCTATATCAGGAGCCAAGCTGGCTCGACTGCATCTTGCCCGAACCATATCTTCTATTTTTCTAAGACAGCTAGCTCAACTACACCTCGAGTCAGCTAGATCTCAGTCTGAGCCAGCTCGACTGTATATCCGAGCTAGCTCACCTATGTGTCAACCCCTTATCTTGGCTAATTTTTCTCCTAGCTTTGGTTCTTTACTCTACCTTGTGTCTCAGATCTTCGGAGCACCTACCAAGCCCCCCTCAAGGTCCTCATACCTGAACCTCGAGTCTATACAGGGCTACACATCATCTTCATCCTAGGATAATTTTTGTCCTAGCCCTAGGACCACACCCATCTTAGTCTTTTGGAGCCAACATCCTGGCTCCTCTTATGGCACCCCAAGGCTTGGGAGCATCATACCAGATCCTACAATCTCCACCTTAGTATACCCAAGTCTTGGCACACCTAGCATTATTCCCCTGCATGATCTTGTTATCGATGCATGTTCTGATAGCTACTTGTGCACACCTTATCACTACCATCTTTCTTCAGTTGTTGAGCTTCCTTTGAAGCCTTTGGAATGATTGCCTCCACCACTGAAGATCTTAACTTGCACCTATGCACCACCCTTGGAGTTGTAGGCATCCTTCTGCTTGACAGCTGCATCATTTCTCCTGGACTTTCATGGAGAATATGCAACAATCCTATGCTAATGCCCGCTGCATAACCTGACATGGTCTCCTCAGAACATTGCCTATCCTTCCGCACGTGCTGCTCCACCTAAAATTGTGCATCTTCGATGTTGGTGCTAGGATATTGATCCTCCTATCCTCCGCTTTGAACTCATGTCAGAACTGTCTCCACTTATGAAGTCCCTCTGTCCAGTGCTCCACTTGAAATTGAAGTCCCCCTAATGCCGTAGTGTAGAATTTGATATGGTGTTCCCAAGCCTTGGGAGGCCACAGGAGGAGCCAGGGTTTTGGCTCTGGAAGACTAGAACGGGTATGAGTCTTAGAGCTAGAATAGGAGTTATCCTAGGTGAAGGCGATGTGTAGCCATGCACAGGGCTCGAGGTTCAGGTGTGAAGATCTTGAAGGGCTTTGTAGGTGCCCCAAAAACCTAAGACACAAGATGGAGCAAAGGACCAAAGCCAAGAAAAAGAATAAGCCAAGATAAGGAGCTGACACATATGCGAGTTAGCTCGGATACATAGCCAAGTTGGCTCGGACTGAGATCGAGCTAGCTTGGGGTGCAATCAAGTTGGTTATCTCAAGTAGATAGAAGATAGGGTTCAGATAAGATGCAGTCGAGTCGGCTTGGTTCCTGATAGAGCCAGCTCGATGGTGGCGAATTGAACTAGACAGGATTTTTTATTTGGTCTTGGATTGGGATTAATTCAAGAGGTCTTAAGGTCTAGTTCAATAAGATCTTAAGGGGGCTAACTCATGTATGGGTCGGGACTAGATCCAGGAAATGAGAGCATGTGAGACATATGTACATGGGCTTGGTGAGTGCTTTCATGTATTGGGTTGGTCAGGAGAGTTTTTTGTTGGGCCTAATAGCTATGTATAAATATATAGATTGTATTGGGATTTTATTATACATTAAAATATAGATCTTTTCTCCCTCAATCTCTCTTCTATCTTCTCTCTAGCATTGCCACCCCAGAGGGGATGCCTCCTTCAAGTCCAAGAAGGAAGGCGCCCCATCATATATCCAGATTGGTGGATCGGTGATCTACTGTCATAGAGAATGTCATAGGTCTTCTCAGGACCATGCTAAAGATTAGGAATTTTTGCTATAATTGGTATTAGAGCGGTATCGATTGTCCCAATATTTGGTATCAGAGCCTCATGGTACGTGGACGTGAAGAAAAGTCATACAAGATGAAATCAGAAATTTATACAAGTATTTCATGGTTTATCTCAGGTCTACCTTTGTTATTGCTGTGGTTTGGCCAATCGAGAGCAGCAGGTTGAAGGTGGAGGCTGAGAGGATTAACGAAAAGAATTTTTTCTAGGGTGGAAGGTTTGGATGCATGACTTTTAGATCGATCTTTATTGGAAAGATGGGGTGTATGATGGGTGACAGGGTTCTCTAAGAAAATGGGTAGTGTGGGGCTGTTTGGCGGATGAAGAGAAGTTTTCCAAGGGGTAATGGTTGACGGAAGGTTGAAGAAGCGGCTATATGTCCTTCGATTGTAGGAAGACGAGAAGTAGTCGGGGATTCATTCAATGGTTGAACCAAAGCATGGATTTGCAAAGCCTTGAGGGTGATGGAGATGGATGATCCACGGTGGTCTAGCAGGTTAGAGCTGGATGGCTGTAGAGAGACATGAAGATGAGGCGGGAAGCACTAGAGTGCTGCAATAGTGCTTCCCTGAAAGTATAGGGGCTAAGAGAGGCTCGATGGTTCAGCAGTCGAGGGATGTATCTCAACAAAGAGTGTCAAGGGCATCTCAGAGAGACCAAAAATAGGTCTCAAGGAGAGCTAAGTGGTCTTAGGGAGCGCCAGGAGCATCTAGCAGTTGGAAGTATCATTGATCAGGTATCTTCTGTAGGGCATCAGGGAGAGTCGCAGTTCAGGTGGAGGATGTTCCTCTGAGTGCAACTAAAGTGATGGTTGGTGTTGGAGCAGAAGAGGAGAAGTATTAGGATAAAATTTTCTAGAGTTCAGTCACTGAAGAAGAAGAGTTGGATGAGTTTTTGGATTTTGGAGGTGCCCATAGGGTGCAGAGGTATCTGAGATGGCTTCGAAATGAGTCCACAGAGTGTGGAGAGTCCGAAGAGGCAGTGATGGTGTTCGAGGTGCAATGGCAAGCCCAGTAGTGCAGTGTTGGATGGTTGGCCTCGAGTGACTCCGTTACAAAGTTAGGATCTTCTACGGCATCAGCTATACTTCGATTTTAGGTGGAGCACTAGGCAGAGGTGGCTTCATCGGTGAACATGTGACATGAGTTCAAAGTGGAGGAGTGTAGGGGAACAAATATTCTAGCACCAATGCAGGAGATGCATGGTTCCAGGTGGAGCAGCATGTGTGGGAGAGATTGGCGAAGTTCTAAGGAGACTGTGTTAGGATATGCCGCGAATGCCGTTACAGGAATGATATGAGATCTCAAGGGAAGTCCAGGATAAATGATGGAACTGCCTAGTAGAGGGGTTCCTATAATTTATAGAGTGGTGCAGAAGAAGCAATCCAAGATTTTCAGTAGTGGAGGTGGTCATCTCAAAGGCCTTAAAGGGAACGCAGCAGCTAAAGAAGAATGGAGGTGGCAAAGTGTGCATAAGTACCTAACAAAGCATGCATCAACAACGTGTTCATGCAGGAGAACATTGTCAGGTGTGCCAAGGCTTGGGCACACCAAGGTGGAGATTGTAGGATTTGATGTGGTGCTCCCAAGCCTTAGGAGGCCACAAGAGGAGCCACGATGTTGGCTCCAAGAGACTAAGATGGGTGTGAGTCATAGAGCTAGGATAGGAGTTGTCCTAGGTGAAGATGGTGTGTAACCCTACACGGGGCTTGAGGTTCAGGTGTGAGAACCTTGAGGGGCTTGGTAGGTGCTTCAAAAATTTAGGACACAAGGTGGAGCAAAAAACCAAAGCAAAGGAAAAGAATCAGCCAAGATAAGAGGTTGACACACAGACAAGTTGGCTCAGATACGCAGTCGAGCCAGCTCAAGCTGAGATTGAGCCAGCTCGGGGTGCAGTCAAGCCAGTTGTCTCAAGTAGATAGAAGATAGAGTTCGGATGAGATATAGTCAAGCCAGCTAGCTCTTGATAGAGCCGGCTCGACAGTGTTGAATAAAACTGGATAGGGTTTTCTATTTGGTTTTGAATTGGTATTAATCTAAGGAGTCGTAAGGTCTGGCCCAATAAGATCTTAAGGGTGCAAACTCATGTACGGGTTAGGACTAGATCTAGGAGATGAGAACATGTGAGATATATGTACATGGGCTCGATGAGTGCTTTCATGTATTAGGTTAGTTAGGAAAGTTTTTAATCAGGCCTAATAGCTATGTATAAATACATAGGTTGTATTAGTGTTTCATTATGCATTGGAATACAGATTTTTTTCCATAATCTCTCTTCTCTTTTCCTTCTAAAGTTGCCACCCCCAAGGGGGGCACCACCCTCAAGCCCAAGGAGGGAGCCACCCCATCACATATCTAGATTGGTGGATCGATGATCTGCTGCCTTATAGAACATCACTGGTCTTCTCAGGTCCATGCTAAAGATCAATGATTTCTATCGCAATTGGTATCAGAGCGGTATCGATTATCCCAACATGCAGAAGCTAACTCTGTAATCAAATCTCTCGAGGCCAACCACTCAATGCTGTACTGCTGAGCCTACCGCTGCACCTCGTACACAGTCGCTGCTCCTTTGGACCCTCCACACTATACGGATCCCTTCAAAATTGTCTTGGATACACTGCACCCTACAGGCTCCTCCAAAACCACCAAGAGCTCATCTGACTCTTTACTTTCAATGACTAAAATGATGGAATCTAACTTTTCTCCTTCTTTGCACTTCTTTCAAAGCAGACATTCTCGCTTAAAGTGCCCTGATTCACCACACTTGAAGCACTTCTTGGACCTCTTGTTGCCCCTTTTCTGACCCTTCTTCTTCCCTTGCTTGGGCCTCTCTAACATCACAAGACCCTCCTAGAAGACCTTCCTCTTTGTCATCCATTCCTGTTGCTCGTTGGACCTTAGCACCGATACGATCTCCTCATACACCAGTGTCTCCTTACCATACAGTAGCGTGGTTACCAACAGATCGAAGCTTTTGGATAGCGAACATAGTAGCAATAAACTCTTGTTCTCCTCTTCGAGCTCCACCCTAATGTTGAGCAAATCTATGCTCGTATGGTGGAAATGCTGAATATGTCCTAAAATATCCTCGTTCTCTTGTATCCGAAGGCTATACAGTTGCTTCTTCAGCACCAACTTATTGCACATGTTCTTCTCCATGTACAACTGATGTAATCTCAACCACAAATCCTTTGGTGTCTTCCTCCAACACACCGTAAAGCACCTCATCTGCCAGACAAGCCCTAATCATGACACATGCCCTTTTCTCCAAGGACTTCCACTTTTTGTCTGTCATCTCCTCCAGCCTATCCTCCAAGGCTGAATCAAGCCTCATCTGAATTAGCAGATTCTCCATCATAACCTTCCACATTATGAAACTATCATTTTCATCAAACTTCTCGAATCCTACCTTCAACCCGCTGTTCTCCATGATAAAGCCAAATTAAAAACAGCCAACAAGTAGATCAAAAATTTACGTTAACTAGGGATGATGGACAGCAGCCCTTAGATCACTTCCATCCCTATGAAGCCTGAAGAAAATCTTATATCTGAACCTCATTGCTGATGTTTGGCTGAAACTTAATCTTCTTTCTCTTTCCCACTCAATCAATCTCTGATACTAAGTGTTAGCGCATCACCATGGCATCACCTAGCTCTGATACCAAGTGTTGGAATACTCGGTACTGATTTGATACCAATTATTATGCCTATGACTGTTCGAAACCATAGTCGTAGATCTGATCTCTTATGCAAATTTGGGTATTAATCTAGAATTATGAAGAAGACAGAAAGTTGATGGTGGCACCTAGGGCTTGGCATTGGAACCAGAGAGAAAAGAGAGAAGAGAGTTAGGGAGAAAAGCTGTATATTGATTTCACTCTCTTGTAAAGATTACAATACTTGGGTTTATATATCTTAGGATTTCTGCTATACCACATGAATCCTAATAAATCTAAACTCCAGTTGAAAAATTTTCCTAGGCTAACCCAATACATCAAAGCACTCACCGAGACAATGTACACTCATGTCTCCCATGCTCCCATCCCCTGGATCTAAACCCAACCCATACATGTGTTAGTCACCTTAAGTTGTTATTGGACCAGGCCTTAAGATCCTAAACAAAAAACACCCATCCAGTTCTATTTGCCATCGTCAAGCCGACTCTATCAAGAGCCGAGCTTGCTCGAATGCATCTCGTCCGAATTCTATCATCTGTCTATCTGAGACAGCCTACTCGACTGCGTATCTGAGCTAGCCTACCTTTGTGTCAGTCCCTTATCTTGGCGATTTTTCTCCTGGCTTTGGTTCTTTGCTACACCTTGTGTCCTAGGTCTTCGAAGCTCCTACCAAGCCCTCCTCAAGGTCCTCACATCTGAACCTCGAGTTCGTGCAAGGCTATATGCCACCTTCACCTTAGGATAACTCCTGACCTAGCCCTAGGACCACACCCATCCTAGTCTTTCGGAGCTAACATCCTAGCTCCTCTCATGACCCCCCAAGTCTTAGGAGCACCACACCAGATTCTACAGTATGATCCAAATAGATTTGAGCATTGCCATTGGAGAAAACATCTCATCATAGTCAATACCATAATGTTGATGTTGGAAAATATGCAGGGTTTCAAGCATGAATTTCAAAACTTTTTTGAAATGTAATGCAGCAAAAGTTATAAATTAAACCATTTAATCTATCAATGCATGTAATCAATATACTAAACTCTACAACTAAGACCTATAACATGTCATAATACATTCTTAAATCTAAAAATAAAAAGCTTTGGTATTGATCAAATCAATATCATAATCTAGAACGATTCTAGATCTAAAACCTAGATCGCATTTAGGTGAGAGAAGAGATCAAATCACTTATCTTTACATGGGTCGAGAACTTCATGGTTGATTCTCATTGTTGCCTTTGGAGCCGTACATGCATTCGATCTCTACAGGTGATCCACACGAGGCTGCAACAAAATCGAAAGTTCGTCGAACGAAGATCGACTTGAAGTGCTAGCTTCTTGCGGATCCCTCCGGATAGTTAATCTAAAATTTATTCTTTAGATCTCTTGGACACTCCAAAAGATGAAGAACAAGTGAAGGAATAAGAAAAAAATCCAACCTTTGGATCTCCTAAAAATCAAAAATTAAATAGTTAAGAAAGATCCTAAGAGTAGACATATCTTCTCTTTTCAAGACATCAACCATTGATGTTCTAAATGGATCTTCATACCTTGACAAGAGGAGACCTTCTCATCTAAAAAAATTTATGTTTCTAGATCTCTTTCTTTCTAATTTTTCTTATAGAAAAATCATATTAAAATTGAGAAGAAAGGATTCTCAAAAGAACCCTAAGAGAAGACTATTTTCTCTTTACTTTCCTCTCATCAGGACATGATCAAATCATGTCCAAAAAGACCATGATGCCCCAACTCCTTGGAGCATCCATTCCCATGCCCTCTTCCCCCCCCTCTCTCTCTCTCTCTAATTTTTATCATATAAAAATTATAAGAAAAAAATAAGAAAGTTAACCATGAAAGAAAACTATGAGAGAAGATATTCTCTCTTACCTTTGTCTTCATCAAGACATGAACCTTTCATGTCTTAATGAAGACTTTTTCTCCAAAGATGTAGGCACCCCAAACCTCTACGCCCTCTCTTCTTTTCTTCTACCTTCTTCACGTGTAATCCCTAAAATTTTTTATGCCCTCTCCTATCAAATAGGAGGCGCCGCACAAAAAATCATTTTTCTAGGTCAAAAGACCAAGTCAAATAGGAAACAAGGAAGAGATTGGGGGGCATCCAACTCTTGGATGCCTCCCCACAATTTTTGTGCATGGAGAGAACAAAAATCACATAAGGGAGAAGAAGAAAAGTGTGCAAAAATCAGAGGAGAGGTTACCACAAAAATAGGGGGCGTGGGATGCTTTCCATAGGAAGAAAAGAAGAGTTTTAAGGGATTAAAACTTTATCTAATCTTTCTTAGTTTGACTCATTCAAACTAATTCCTAAAACCATAAATATATGGTCCTAGAGACCATTCATTAGCGTGAGTAATCTCGCACCAATAATAGAAGAAAAATAGCATGGGTTTTTCTATCTTGGCATAAGGGAAGTGAGAGAGTCCCAATCCAATAGGGACTCCCCTTATTTGATTAGATCAAAATAATTTTGAATCCAATTAAAATAGGATTAGTGCAAGCTTAATTATGACTGATCCTAGTCCAACTAAGAACCCAATTAAGTTAGTTTTAAATCATATTTAAATCTAATTTAAATCCTAACTCAATTATGAATTAGGTGCACTCAAATCCTAGTCCAACTAAGATTTTTTTTTTCTTGTAATTGACTTATCGAATAAATCAATTAAACTTAATCTAATTAAGTCTAAATAAATTCTAATTAAATCTAATTCAATTAGAGTTGATCTTAGCCTAATTACTCAATCAGATTGAGCCAATTAGCAATCTAATTGCTAATCAATCCTTCTACAATACTTGCATTAAGTCAAACATCAATCGCATTGATAGTTTGACCTTAGAACGATTTTCAATCGTTGATTAACCATCTGATTAGATTACAACTTCTAATGTGTGTGACCCTATAGGTTCAATCCTAAGTCGATAGCATAGGAACCAATTCCTGCACCAGTCAAAGTAACAATCTAGCAATGGTTTTTGATGTCCGAATATGTCGAATGTATGCAAAGCAACATTCTTTGAACCCTGGCCCATGGTTACCGTATAATTCATCCCTTTGACCAATAATGTCTAAGATGACTTTAAGTATGCTATCAACACTCATACAAGTCATCTCTATTATGTCTCAAAATTTTGCAAATCCCATGACTCCTCAAAAGGATTATCCAGGCCTAGGTTTTGCTAAATTAAAACACAATGAGTCATTCTCTTCCTGAAGCCAATCAGGAGTGGTCAATTCTATCTTGACTCACACACCGACTTCAAAGTACTTAACTGTACCCAAAAATCTTTCAAACCTATATTCAAAATATAAGTAGTCCAACACTAAAGTGCAGTGAGTTGCTTATAAGTCACTATGGTGATATCAAATTGAAGGGACACTTATACCCATTGGCCTTAGCTAGCTACTTTTGATAGTAGAGTGCTACATGAAAAAACTAGATCTAGGGTTTCATGAGTAGATCTTGAAATTTTTTCAAGATCATACAGCGAAAGACTTAAATAAATTAAATATTTATTTAAATAAACATAAAAATATCCTAGATCTAAGATTTATTGTATGATCAAGGCATGATATTAAATTAGAAATTAAAAAAATATAAAGAAAAGATTAACATGTTGATCTAATTAATATGCTACAATACTACATCTAATGTAGCTATAGAACAATAGATTAGATCTAATATTTGAGCAAGTTAGATATTCTAACTTGCTGATCCAGGCTTGAGGATGAAGTCACGAGCTGTACACGCATCTGACCTCTAGGAGTCATGCACAGGAGCCCACGAATATGATCTAAGATCTTGACGTAGGAAATCAATATAGTATGCTAATACTGTGCTGATCTCTCTTCGATGGTCGATTCGATGCTTCCTTCTTCAAGATTTAGACTCTTCAAAATATCAGAAGAAAGAGGAGAGATTTTAGATATGAGACTCTCTCAAAAAAAATCTCAAAAGAAGGATGAGAAGGGAAAATCAAAATAGCCCAAGAAGAAGTCCCTATTCTTCTTATCATTTCTCTCACCTAGACATCTAGTTTGGTGTCTATGGAACCCCAGTGCCCAAGGACCCTCTGAAGGAATCAGATCTAGGATTTCATGGATAGACCTTGAAACTTTTCAAGATCATACAGCAGAAGACTTAAATAAATCAAATATTTATTTAAATAAATATATAAACACCTAGATTTTAGATCTATTATATGATCAAGGTATGATATTAAATCAAAAATTAAAATCAAATAAGAAAGAAAAGGTTGATCAAATCAACCTAGATCTACACTACATTAAATGCAGGTATGAAGTTAATAGATCATATCTATTACCTGAGCAAGTTAGACATTCGAACTTATTAATCCAAGATTGAGGATGAAGTCACAAGTTGCACATGCATCCGACCTCTAGGAGTCATCCACACGAGCCCACGAACACGATCAAAGATCCTGATGCAGGAAATTAGCACAATATACTAGCATTGTGCTGATCTCTCTTCAACGGTTGATCAAATGCTTTCTTCTTCAAAACTTGGATACTCTAAAATACTAAAAGAAAATAGAAAGATTTGTGATGCTGAGACATCTCTCAAAAGCTTAGAAAAAAAGAGGAAGAGATCTAGAACAAAAATCCTAGAAGAAGACCCTCTTCTTCTTCTTTGTTCTTTTTCTAGACATCCTGATTTATGTTTTCAATATCTTTATGATCTAGATGAATTTTTCTTTAATTTTTCTGTACCAAATAGGCCTCTCAAATGTCTACAATCCATAAAAATTTTAGCCAAAATATCCTTTTAAATAAAGAGATATGTAGAATCCAATTTAGGTCAAAAATCTAGATTAGGAAAGACCAAATAAGGGAAGTTGTTAGGGCGCCCAACACTTGGGCGCCCCCACATTTTTTTCTGCTATGGACCAGCAAGGGGGGCACACAAAAAAATATCCTCTTTTGCCATAAAAGTCAAAGAAAATAAGAAAGGATGGGTTGGCACACTTATGGGAAGAGTTTTGGTTGATAAGGATTCTATCTCATAGAATCCTTAAGCAAAACTAATTCCACTTTTGACTTGGTCTTCTAACAAACTTCCATATGAGAAAAAAGAAGAGAGAAGGGAGGTGTGAGAAACCATTGGGTGTAAAGATTATTCACATAAAAATACAAAGAGAAAAGGGTGGGGCATTAGGATTAGGTGGCACAAGGAATAGAGAGTCCTAGTTATACTAGGACTCCTATTTTGACTTTGTCAAACAAGGTCTTTTAACCAAATAGAAATAAGAGTAAACCAATCCAATTAAATAAGACCCTAATTCATTTAAAAAATTAATTAAATTAGATTAAATTAAATTTAATTCTAATTTAATTTTCTAATAAAATTAGAAAATTGGATTGATCCGAGTCCTAGTTAGACTAGGACTAGTTCTTTCTTGTACTTGACTTATACAATAAACCAATTGGACATGATCCAATCAAGCCCAAACCAAATCTAATTAAATCATATTTAATTAGACTTAATCTGAGCCTTCTAACTTAATCAAATTAGGTTAATTAGCAATCAAATTGCTAATCGATCCTCTTGCAACACTTGCACTAGGTTAAACACCAATCGTATTGATTGTTTAACCCAAAAATGATTCAATATCGTTGATCAACCATCTGATTAAAACATGAATTTTAATGTGTGTGACCTCATAGATCCAAATCTAAGTTGGTAGCATAGAAATAAATTTTTGTACCAATCGAAGTGACCATCAAGCAATGATACCCGATGGCCGCATAGGTCGAAGGTGTAGAACACCATCCTTAGAACCCATGCGGATATAGTTTCCATATAATTCATCCCTTGACCACAATGCTCGTAGGATACCTCAGAGTTCAACTGTCAACTCTAATCAGATTGTCCACATTGTATTTCAAAATATCATATCCATCTAATGGATTATCCTGGCCAAGATTTTGTTATATTGAAATATAGTGATACATTCTTCTCCAACTCTTAGAGTGGTCAATTCCATCTTGATCACTCTCTAACTTCATAAGAATTTGACTATACCCAAAAGTATTTTGTTGCTAAATTAGAAATTTAATTAGTCAAGTATCAAAGTACAGTGAGTTGCTTGCAAGTCACTATGGTGATCTCAGATCTAAGAGATACTTATACCTATATCCCATCAGAGATATTCTTGACAGTAGAATGCTCTAGAGTTGGTCATGTTCCATGATGATGTATCCATACATCTCACCTATATGCCATACCAGTATCTCCACACTTCTTGGTTAAGAGAACAACCAACGTATATGGCATATAGCGACCTATGCTCGATAGATGCTGTCGTCCTAATTAACAGCTTATCATTTGGTCGTGAACAAATTTAATGACTTATCGATAAATCCTCTCTTTATTAAAATTAAATAGTCCTAAGAACTTCATCACAATAATGAAGTTCATTAGAAGATGTAAATTTATGATGAAAAAAGATGCCAAAATATTTTTTATTAATTAATAAATTAATTACAATATCTCAATCATCAATAGATTGATGATTGGCTTTGGGACATAATTTCCAACACCCTCTCCCTCTGGATTTTGCACACCCCAAAGCTCTCCTAAAGGTCTATGTTTCATGAAAAAATCAGGCCAAAATTCATCCAAAATATATAGGAAAAGAAGAGTCCTTGTCTAGGTCAAATACTAGACAAGGAAAGATCAAATAGGGCAAGTCAAGGGGCGCCCAACTCTTGGGCACGCCCTCCAATATTTTTGGTGTGTACCAGCAAGGAGGGGTGCACAAAAAAGGGCCTTTCTCATGTGAAATAAGAGAGAAAATAATAGGAAGAGGGGGTGGCACCTATTGGAAAGAGTTTAGGTTTGTTAGATTTCTATCTCATAGAATCCAAAATCAAAACAAATTCCTTATTTGACTTGGTTCTCCACCCAATTACCATATGAGAAAGAGAAAGAGAGAGAGAGGGGGCATGTGTGAAGACTGGGGAGAAAGGGATTTGTCGCACAAAATAAGAGAAGAATGGGTGTGGGGCATGGGATATAGGTGGCGCAAGGATAGGGAGTCCTAGTCACACTAGGACTCCTATTTTGACTTGTCAAAAATTAGTTTCTAAAACCAAATTAAACCAGAAGTAAATCAATCCAATTAAATTAGGTTCTAACCCAATTAAAGACTTAATTAAATTAGATTAAATTAAATTTAATTTTAATTTAATTTTTTAATTAAATTAAAAAATTGGGTTGATCGGAGTCCTAGTTGAACTAGGACTAGTTCTTCCCTGCACTTGGTGAAGGAACCAGATCTAGGATTTCACGGGTAGATCTTGAAATTTTTTCAAGATCTTACAGTGAAAGACTTAAATAAATCTAAAATTTATTTAAATAACTATGTAAATATCTAGATCTCAGATTTATTTCATGATCAAGGTATGATATTAAATCAAAAATTAAAATTAAATAAGAAGGAAAAAAGGTTGATCAAATCAACCTAAATCTACACTACATCAAATGCAGTTATGAAGTTTATAGATCATATCTATTACCTGAGCAAGTTTAGACATTCTAACTTATTGATCTAAGTTTGAGGATGAAATCACGAGCCACACATGTATCTAGCTTCTAGGAGTCATCCACACGAGCCTACGATCTCTGATCTGAAGTTCAATGTAGAAAATCAGCACAGCATGCTAGTACTGTGCTGATCCTTCTTCGACGGTCGATCTGATTTTTTCTTCTTCGAAATTTAAACTCTCCAAAATATGAGAAGGAAAATTAGAGTTTGCTGATCGGAGACTCTCTCAAAAAAACTCAAAAGAAAGGAGGAGATATTGAAAATAAAACAGCCCTAGAAGAAGTTTCTCTTCTTCTTCTCTTTTCTCTGACCTAGACACCTAGTTTGGTGCCTATGGAACCCTCATGCCCAAGGACCCTCTTCCTCTGATTTTTGCACACCCCAAACCTATCCTAAATCTCTGTATTCCACAAAAAAACTAGAATAAAATTTATCCAATAAATAGGGAAAAAGAAGAGTCCAATTTAGATCAAATTTTTAAATTAGGAATATCCAAGCATGGGAAGTTATTGGGGTGCCCAACTCTTGGATGCCTCCTCCATAACTTTTGGCATCGACCAGCAAGAGAGGGTGCATAGAAAAGGAGATTTTTTTCATGAAATAAAAGAAGAAATAATTAAAAGAGGGGGTGGCACTTAAGGGAAGATGTTTTGGTCAACAAGGATTCTATCTCATAGAATCCTAAGCAAAACCAATTCCTCCTTTGACTTGGTCTTCCACCTAACTTCAAAATATGACTTAGAGGGAGAGAGGGGGTATGGAAATCAGGAAGAAAGAGATTTTTCATGAAAAATACCTAAAAATTAGGTATGGGGGGCGTTGGGACCAAGGTGGTGCAAGGACATAGGGAGTCCTAGTCACACTAGGACTCCTATTTTGACTTGGTCAAACAAGATCTTTTAACCAAATAAAATTAAGATTAAACCAATCTAGTTAAATAAGACCCTAGTCTATTTAAAAAATTAATTAAATTAGATTAAATCAAATTTAATTTTAATTTATTTTTAATTAAATTAGAAAATTGGGTTAATCCGAGTCCACTAGGACTAGTTCTTCTTTGCACTTGGCTTATCCAATAAACAAATTGGACTTGATCCAATCAAGCCCAAACTAAATCTAATTAAATAATATTTAATTAAACTTAATCTCAGTCTATTGGTTTAATCAAATTAAGCTAATTAGCAATCCAATTGCTGATCGATCCTCCTGCAATACTTGTAGTAGGTTAAACACCAATCATATTGATTGTTTAACTAGAATGATTCTTAATCATTGATCAACAATCCGATCAGATCATAAGCTCTAATATGTGTGACCTCATAGGTCTGAAACTAAGTCGGTAGTGTAGAATCAAATTTTTATATCAATCAAAATGACCATCTAGTAATGATATCCGACGGTCGGATAGGTCAAAGGTATATAGAACACCATCCTTAGAACCCATGTGGATATAGTTTCTATATAATTAATCCCCTTGTCCACAATGCTCGTAGGACACCTCAGAGTTCAACTATCAACTCTAATCAGATTGTCTACATTGTATTTCAAAATATCAAATCCATCTAATTGATTATCCTGGCCAAGGTTTTGCCACATTGAAATATAGTGATACATTCTTCTCCAACTCTTGGAGTGGTCAATTCCATCTTGATCACACTCCAACTTCATAAGTACTTGACTATGCCTAGAAGTCTTTCATTGTTGAATTAAAAATTTAGTTAGTCCGGTACCAAAGTGAAGGGAATCCTGTTTTCTTGGACCAGGTTCGTTCAAATCTGATCGAATCAAGAGATATATTTTAAAAATTTTTTTCTTTGATCCTAATTAGATCTAGAATGTTTCAGATTTGATTCTTATTATTCTAATAATAAAAATAAAATTTAAATAAATTAAATTAAATTTAATTTACCTTGATGTAGGATAATCATATTACCCGTTGATGATCCAGTAAGCAGCGAAAGGTTCTGGATCTAGCCACGCAAGTGCCTAATCTCTATCGGTATCCACTCAGGCTGGATCTGGAGATCCTCTTCTTCTCTATCACATCTCCAAAAATTAGATCTAAATCAGATTTGAAGAATCTTCAAAATACCTTTCGAAGATCCGCAGTTGTCCCTTGCAGCAGCACAGCCTTCTAGCTTTCTGTCGCCTTTCTCTCATCTGGATTGTAATAACTTGGATCCCAAACACCTTTGGGCATGGAGGGGAGAGCGAGAAGATGGACTTGGCATGGAGGAGGAGGAGGGAGACAGCCTTGGGGCATGGATAATTTTCAATAAATTTTAGATACACTTTGAGTTGGGTGTAGGGTCTTATTTATAGACTATGTGTGATCCAACTCCTCCTCTTCCCAACCAATCACAACCCTTTGTGAAATCAGATCTAAATCTGATTGGTGGAAATAGAGTCCCTTGGATTCCTCCTTAGATGGTGCCTAAGACCAGTCAAACTTGGTTCTTAGGAGAAGTCTAATCGGAATCCAACAAGGAGATGGAGTCCCTATTGACAGGGACTCCTGAGCGCCTCCAACTTAGGCACATGCCAAGGGTGGCGTGTGCCCTCCACCTTGCCAGGTTCTAGCTGGGGGACAAGTCCCCACCAGCTCTCCAATAGGTGCGTGACATGTGGACAGAAGTCAAAGTATTAATGGTCAATATTTGACCAGTCAAAGGTTAACTTTTGACCAAAGTCAAAGGACGAGAAATGGCAGGTGACCAAAAATGGTGGGTATTGTATTACAAAATAAGACAACCCTTTTCTGACCTGGACAGGCTCCACTTAGACCAGGTGAAGGCCTCTGAATGAGCACAAACTCCTTTGCCTCAGTAAGGACAACTATTTATGATAGTAAAAGAAGAACGTTAGGTTCAATCGAGTGCTAGCATGATTTTCTTGAACCTAATTGAATCTCATTCAGATCAATTGAACTGGATCAGTTCAATTGATGATCACCAGATTCAAACCCTTATTTGTGTGACCAAGTTAGGTTCAGTTCTGTATGGTAATGGGATATGTCATGATCTCTATCATCGACATCATCGAAACTCCTTTCGATGGATCAGAACTCTTCTGATTCGAACAGCTAGAATGATCGATCATCTAAATCATTCTAATTGCTCCCAAAATCCACCAGTGACACCTAGCAGTATATGGTGGCAACCCATCAAAGCTGAATGCGAACCTCTTGGTGCAGCTACCTGTGTGATTAAGTTCTTCTATCTTGAGCCCCGATCAGATTAGGGTTAAGGTGAACTCGTCAAACCCTAGTTTCTGTCATATGATGTAATCATTCGATTCAAGTCCGATGTGAAAATCTAAATAGAAACTCTTTCTATTATTTCACTCTGCCATGGCCATGGGCTTTTGGACTTGATTCTCATGATCATCATAGGGCTGCTTCTCTACCACCGAGGTAGATAGATTCCATCTTGATGCAATCCAGTTCCTACAATGAACATGCTATAGCCAACATACACCTCAGGATTCCGTATGGCTAGGAGACTGAGTTATGGTGTAGTCAAACTATAACACCCTCAAGGTGAACTGTCGATGCATCTCAGGTCAAAGAACCAGACACACCACTACAGATCGTGGTCAATCATTGAATCTCTCTCT
>QRFJ01007913.1:0-10278 GCA_006176705.1 Cocos nucifera | reverse complement strand
ACGAGCTCTAGAGGTACTAATTATGTTGTTTTATAGATAAAAATGTTCTTTTTATTAGTATTATTACGATTACTGAGTACTGGAAACTGGGTTGTGGTTGAGAGCAGGTCAGCAACTTCATATGCATATTGGACTGTGCATATAGCAGAGAGCAGATATTGAGCAAGGAGAAAGAAATTCTGAACAAACTTGAATGGAACTTAACTGTTCCCACGCCCTACATGTTCCTCGTGCGTTTTCTGAAAGCAGCCATGTCCGATAAAGAGGTGAGAACAATAGATGCTTTGACTTTGTGTGGTCTTTAGAATTGGCAATTTCAGTCTGATAGTCTTATTCTTTTGTTTATACTTGCAGATGGAGCACATGGCCTTCTTCTTGGCTGAGCTGGGTTTGATGCATTACTCAATGATCATGTACTGCCCATCCTTGATCGCTGCTTCAGCTGTCTATGCGGCACGGTGCACACTCAAGAAGACTCCCTTCTGGAGCGAAACACTCAAGCATCACACAGGCTTCTCAGAGCCACAGTTGCTGTTAGTATCCACTAACTTGACCTCAGAAATCTACAGAACTTGTTATATTATCCCTATATTGTATCTAAAGTATTGAGCTTGATCACCGAACCAATTTCCATGGTTGGACACAGGGATTGTGCGCAGCATCTAGTGAGCTTTCATTCCAAAGCAGCAGAGACTGAACTGAAAGTAGTGTTTAGCAAGTACTCGAGCCCTCGATGTGGTGCTGTTGCCTTGCATCCTCCTGCTACTGAACTGCTCGATGAGCTGATGGCAGCTTTGATACATGACTGGGTCGTTCAACAACTGGGTCGGGTTGGATTTAAGTTCTGACTTATTGTTTTCATTTTTATTTCATTCTGAATTTTGCACAAAGATTGTATAGGGTCATGAAGAGAAAAGGGGCAAGGCTGAAGGCAGATCATCTTTTTGATGATGACATCTGTTGTTATGTGCTTTCGGGTCCCTACTCTTTCTCTTTTCTTTGTACTAATGACAGTGTGTGGATATCTCTAATCTTATGAGTGAACTGATGTTTTGCCACATCTTATAATATATCATGTTTTTTAGTAGTGCTGATTTGTTCTACCATGTGCCCTGTTGCTGGAATTAAATTACTGCATGGAACTTTGATGATGATGGAAGATCTGCCTCCTTATAATCTGCTTTATTTTCTTATTGCATCTTTTATTTGCGCGCTGGGTATATGATGACATTAATCCTATAAGAGTCCCTTATAAGTAGTTTCAGGTCAAGTACATTTATTTTGAGAGGGATGTTTAGGACAGAAAATCTGCTCTAATTTGGTTTCAAATTTTTTTTTTCTGGATCAGAATTATGTGCATTATCTTAGAGATTCTTAACCGAATAATATTTTGAGATATGTTTGAAATTTTAACAAGCTTTTATTTCAGTAACTGTCAGAACTTAAGTGCACATCATCGATACAGGAGCTTCTTTCAAAACAACCAGTTTTTCAGGGACTGCTATTTAATGGCCTAGTTTATTTTCTAACAAACTGGATTAAAATTTGATTTGGGAGCTTGTCTTGTGAACTGTTAATTACAATAAAAAATTGTAACAATTTCTAGATATGGCATTTAATCCTCTTAAAAAATCTGTTGAATGCGAAAATGGATGTTGATAGCACATATTGGACTGAATTTTGATGATATGAACTGTGTTTCAATGAGGTTCTAAATAAGTTTTATTTTATTTTGGGATATGTGTAAATGGAACGGAGATGAAAAGATTTCTAATTAGGCCCTCAAGCACCTGCCCAAAGCGGAGATCAGGGGAGATGGCACCTGATTGTGCTTCCGATCACGAATGCCGGACGTAAGCAATCGGATGACAAACTATTGAAATAGCAAAATAAATAGACCGCCCTTCAGTGCAATCCCTAAATGACATCATTGATGAGCTAGTAGTAAATTATCAGTGATGGATCACTGATGGGAGGATCATTGTAAGAAAAAAGATCTAATAAAAAAAAAAATGTTAATAAAAAAATTGTTTCATCCCGTCAACTTCTCTATTGTTATTATCTGATTTCTCCCCTGCTAACTATTTTCAGTGCTTTAATTGGTTTTAGTTGATCAGAAATTATTATCTAGATCTGGTCTACCACATTAGCCACCTGATGTGCTTCGAGTGATTGGGATATGAGTAGGCATCGCCCTGGACTTGCTCATAAACTTGGTCAACTCGGTTGAGGCTTGGACGAGAATGCGCTACCTTGATCCGCCCATCCGAAACTCGGTGAGTGACCAACCAATGCTGCTGCAATGGGTGGGCAATGGAGGCTAACAACCCTGAGGAGAGGGTTGCCATCTACGCGACTGCCATGATGGCTTTCCTTGATGGCTGTGTCGTAATAGTTCTCCTCTTTTGTCCCTTCCGGGATAAGATGCTTTGGTCATGGACGATACACCTGCAACCAAAATGGATCATCCACACGATAACCTCGTCTTTCATTACTTACCATGAGGTTTACATTCAAATTTAGCAACATGGTGGAAAAATAATTATTTTTTTCAAATGGCCAACTAAATAGATAAGTCTTCAAAATTTCCTTCAGTATCCTTCTAAAAATCAATGATTAGATTAGAACTTGTACCTGGATATTTTATAGGGATGGCAATAGGTTGGGTCGACCAATATCCATACTTACCCCAATATGAAAAAATCCATATCCATATCGATCCTGTACCCATCTTTTGGTTGAGTCAAGTCGGATTGGTTCGGGATCGGATCTAAAAATTTCCTCAAATTCTCTTCTATGGTTCTATCAAGATTAAACTTTCAAAATAATTTTGAGAGAAAAAACTCTCAAAACCTCCTCGATTCGAACCCTCAATCTCCCTCAAATAAACACCTTCCCTACATATCTTCCAAGAAAGAGGATAAAATAACTGAAAATAGGTGAAAAGAGAAAGAAATTATGGGAAAAGGGTCTTATCTTTTAATTTTTTCCATCTTTCCTTTTGTTTTCATTGATTTTTCCTATTTTTTTCCATCCTCAAGGAATCTCGATCGAATGGAAGGCTTGGAGTGGTCAAATATACCCCTCGATTCAGGCCGATCTATTCGACGAACAGATAAACGACACTCGATCCGGTGAATAGAACCCTAGTTGCCCCCTCCCTTGAGCGAACGGTCCCAATCTTGCTTCCTCTATACTGCCGGCACCCTCTTCATCCACAACCAAGCCGCTATTGGCACTAGCAAGATCTAATCATTTTCTCTCCATCGTTAGTACCCTTTGTGTCCACCACCAAGCCCTCGCTAGGTCATTGCTAGGATTTGGGTGTCGAGGTTAGGAGAGGGGTGGTGGCCCATTGGGCTCTCGCTAGGATTTGGATGTTGGGATGGGGCAGAAGTGGCTGAGTGGGGACCCGTCAGGCCACCACTAGGATTTGGATGTCAAGATGGGTGGGGGGGAGGGAGTGGGGACCCGAGGGAGTTTGGATTTTATTTAAATGAAAGAAAGATATTATCGGGGCAGGCTCAGGATGAGGCATATCATTATCCATATCCAACCCAAATTCACTTCAATAATTTTTATACAATTTGTACCTACCTCGCCTCTTAATCGAGTCAGATAAAATTTGCCCCATTCTAGTTAATTAGGTCAGGTTGGATATCTGGCGGGTCAGAAAAAAATACCACCCCTAGATATTTACCAAAAAAGGAAGAGAAAGAAATGAAGCAAATCTCAAGCCATGATTAATGAGCTACCAATTTGATAGCAAACCTTATTTGGTGGCAAAGCAAGTAGACAACCTTTGAATAGAATCTAACATAAATAAACTTGGGTCACTAGTAGAGATCTTTCTTACGCATAATCCTAAATCATCAAGATATTGAAAGATAATTCACTAAAACTAGATGGTCATTGAAGGTAAAAATTATAAATACATCCTCTTCAAATTTAAGCTATTATATTTAGATCTCAGAAGTCTTAAAAATATCAATTAGATACAAAAATTTTAAATTTATTATAATATAGCCCAACCGTCTATTTGTATCTTAACGCCATTAATGTAGTAAGAAAAAGATAAAAGAACCTTGATTTAGAGTGGTTATCTTTCATTATTCATCTACTTGTACAGATCTCAAATCACTTCATTCTTTGTACTCCATCCACTTGCATAAATTTTAAAATATTCCATCCTTTATCATCCATCCACCTACACAACTATCAATGAGCTCTATTCTCTATCATTCATCCACCTACATGGATCTTAAAGTCCCCAACCTCAATCATCTATCTGCATGCATATATGTAGAGTTCTACTCTTTGTCATCTATCCATCTGCATAGATTTTAAAGTACTTAGTGTATGATCTATTTGTCAGCATAGATTACGAAGCACTTTCGTTTACCATCCATTCGCTTATATAGATCTCAAAATATTCCATCTTCATCCATTTAGCTACATAAATCTCAAAGTGCTTCATCTGCTTGTATAGTTCTTGAAGCACTCTATCCTCGATCATTCAACTACTTGCATAAATCTTGAAGCACTTCATTCTCTATTATTTATCCATCGATGCAAATCTCAAAGCTCTCTATCCTCTATCATCCATTCGTCAGCACAAATCTCAAAGCACTCCATCCTCAATCATTTATCTGCTAATATGGATTTCAAAATGCTCCATCCTTTATCGTCCATCCACTTGCACAAATATCAAAATGATCTATCCTACATCGTCCATCCATCTGCATAGATCTCAAAATACTTTATCTTCCAATCATCCATTCGTATGTACAGATCTCAAAGCACTACATCTATTGTCATTCATTTGTTTGTACAAATATCAGAGCATCCATCCTTTATCCTTTATCTGCATGCATTGAACTTAAAGCCCTTCATCCTCTATCATCCATTTAAATGGATCTTAAAGTGCTCCAACTTTTGTCATCCATCCACCTACAGAAATCTCCAAATACTCCATCCATTGCTATATATCTCAAAGTGCTCCCCCCCCCCTCTTTCAATTCCCACGAAAATAAGAGATTTTTACTAAGTTTGTGAGATGGGCGGTTCTGAAATTTTATGAAAATTAGTTATTATGCGATCCTTATATAATAATGCATTATGATTCAAATAGTCGGCTGGGCCACATTACAATGAATTTATAGTTTTAACGGTTGGTTGACACTTTTTAAACTTTTGGGGGCTAAGTATATAAATGGCCTAAACTTGGAGAGGTACCTCTATAACTTTGCACAAGAAAGAATTGCATTCATGATAATAAAAAAAGAAAAATAAAAGATGAAAGACGTGGTATATGCATATGGATATAAATATAAACAAGCATACATGTATAGGTACACAAGCAAAATGGCATGTACATGTGCACATACACCGACTACTTAATAAGCACCCGAGGTGATCACATAATGAAAAATTATAATCTAATCATTAAGACCAACACTTGATGAATAGAACCCACATAAAAGAGATGATATGATTGATGTGGTACATGGCCATATGATGCATGCAACATAGGGTATAATTCCTCTCACATAACATAGCTTCGGTTGAATGCAAACCATGTAAATATAGGCAGCTGCCCAACGTCACATTCGTTGATTCAACTGCAATAACTTCCCACTTTCTTGGCTACCATTCTACCCACAATGCATAATACCTTGAACAAAGATTTAATTGTGGTTAATGATCCTTCTCCATCAATGCTGCCCATAAGACTTTTCTTTTAGATCTCCTAGTCTACTTTTGAGTTCCTTGCTCTTATTCTCATCCAAGTCCATCAACTTCCTTACAAGATGGGCTATTTCCTCCCTTCTAATAAAACCTTCCTCCTCATTCTTCTATTATAAGAATCCAGACTATTAGCGACAGTAAAATACCGTCACTAATAGTCCTTCTGCCATCGCTAATTGTCCCGCCGTCGCTAATGCCATTGTAAAATTCAATTTGAAAAATTTTTATCACTAATTGCCACTATTAGCAATGAAAAAATCACTATCGCTCATAAATATATTAGCGATAGTTTTAGAGATAGAATAATTTCATCACTAATTATTTTTTAATATAAATTTTTTAAAAAAATTAAAAATTATTAGCAATGATAATTTCATTTCTAATGCCATCGCTAATGATTATTAGCGATCAATCTTACCATCGCTAATGCCATCTCTAATTTTTTTATTTTTTAAATAAAATAAAAAAAATATTTTTAAAAAAATTAGCGATGATAATTTGATCTCTAATGCCGTCGCTAATAATTATTAGCGATGGAGCTGCCATCGCTAATACTGATGATAATAGTTAATTTTATTTTTTTAAAAAAATTAATAATAATATTTTTTAGAATCTATTTTAATTAATCATAATGAATTATGGTTTCTAATACCTATTATAATTAAAATCAAAAGATAGTATGATAATTAAAAATTAAAAACTAATTATATTATATTAAAAATAAAAATTATGTAATTTTTTTATAAGCAATAACAAAAAAATATAATACATAAAAAAAAATTAGGTTCGATTCTCATCGTCGTCCACCTCCTCCTCCTGCTTCTCTCCAGTAGCTGGTGGATAAGAGCTAGGATAGTTTCTAAAATATTCTATAATAAAAAAAATAAAATAATATTAATAAATTTTGATACGGAGGCATATCTTTCGATATACTCTTTTGATTCTAAAATATATTATTTTTACATATTTCATTCGATGATATGGAGCTATAAATACCTCCGATCCATCGATTGAATGGTTAGATTGAATTTTTAGCCCCTAGATCTCCTTCCTAGACTCAAACCTAAATATACGAAGCTTCTAAAAATAAAAACTTAAAATAATTAAAAAAATTTAATAATATAATTACCTAATGTGATGGCTGGGATGACTAGCCCAGTCGATCGTGCTTAGCTGTAGATCTCGGAGAAGCTCCACGATCGTATCGTGGATGGCATCTATGTTGCTCCAAGAATTGATTTTGATGATTACTAAGATAAAGCATTTGATGAATGATTACTAATGAATTTAATCGCAATAAGAAAATATGGGATATGTTAGAAGTAACTCATGAAGGTACTAATCAAGTTAAGGAGTCAAAAATTAACATGCTTGTGCACAAATATGAACTTTTCAAAATAGAGCATGATGAGTCAATAACTGAAATATTTACTAGATTTATGGATATTATAAATGGTTTTAAAAGTCTTGGCAAGTCTTATTCTAATAGTGACCTTGTGAGAAAGATTCTTAGATCTTTACCAAGGATATGGGAGGCCAAAGTGACTGCAATCCAAGAAGCCAAAGATCTGAATGTTTTACCCTTGGAGGAGCTTCTAGGATCACTAATGACGCATGAGCTAAGCATGAAACAATATCAAGAAAAAGATGTCAAGAAGAAAAAAAGATAATAGCCATCAAATCCATCACTCAACAAGATGAGAAATTCGATGAAATGGAAGATGAAGAATAAGATGAAGAAATAGCCCTCATCATAAGGAAGTTCAAGAGATTTTTGAAGAGAAAACAAGGGATGAGGAAGATGTCATCTACCAAAGGAGAGCATAGCAAGAAAAAGGATAGGGAGCAGCCCCTTATTTACTATGAATGTAAGAAGTTGGAGCAGTTTAGGTCTGAATGTTCCTCAACTTAAAAAAGTTTTCAAAGAAATACAAGAAAAAGACTATGGTGGCAACATGGAGTGATAGTGATGACTCAAGCTCCGAAGAGGAAGAAGCTAATGAACAAGCCAACCTGTGCCTTATGGCACATGAAAATGAGATGTGTCTTGCATCCAAAGGAGAAAATCAAAGATGGTATCTTGACAGCGGATGCTCAAGACACATGATCGGTGATGAGTCCCAATTCATCATGCTTGATGCTAAAAGTGGAGGAATGGTCACCTTTGGAGACAATGGCAAAGAAAAAATTATCGGTATAGGTAATGTGGATGCTTCGATAAAAAGGCTCAAGCCGAGATCTAGCCACCTCAGTGGCCTCCAGGGCATCCTAACTCTCAGGACGAACCCTCAGCTCAACTCCACGCACAGTGGGTACTCAAACCTAGCCGGAACTGTAGCGATCGAGCTCCTTAGACTCCCAGCAGTCCAGCTTCAGCTGAACCCCTCAGCGGTCGAGCTTCAGTCGGACTCTTCGCAAGAGTCGAACTCTCTCCGCGCCTTTTCCAGCCAGACGCCTGCAAGAGTCAAACTCCCTCCAGACATCTCCTTCGGTCAGACTTCTTTAGAAGTCAAACTCCTCTCAAACATCCCCTTCGGTCGATCAGGTTCCTTTCAAACTCCTCAGCGGTCGTCCCGTGGTCGAACTCCTCGACGGCTGTCCCTCAATCGAACTCCTCAACGATCGTCCCCCGACCAAACTTTTCGATGGTTGTCCCTCGATCGAATTCCTCAGCAGTCGCATGCCTTTCGAACTCCTTAGCAGTCGCACGCCTTCCAAACTCCTTTAGCTATTGTTCCTTGTGGGTGGTCCTCTCCAGTCGTATTCCTTTCAGGAGCCCAGACTCCTTCGAAATGGGGACACGTCAAAACTCTTCAACCCTTCATTCAGCTCCAAGCAGCTCAGTATCAAGACAGCCACAGCCATCACCATCAGTCCGCTACAGATGACAGCGATCCACTGCTAAGTGACGATGGCTGTCACCATCAACCTGTTGTAGGTGGCGCTGCAGACAGCACCTTCTCCTTAGGACTGACTTTGTCGAACCTCGAGCGGCCCACCACCATGCGACTATGGCTGTCACCATCAATCTCCACCTATAAAAAGGATCCTCCAGATACGCTAACTCGGATCTCTAACCTCTAAGCTTTAAGCTCTAAGTTCTCCTCTTCTTCTCTAAGCTCTGTGGAACTCATTTCTGAGCACTCCATTCTTGTTGGCCAGAGCTGACTTGATCGTCGGAGGGTCCTACCAGAGCCACCCCCCATCGGCTCTAGATGAGATTTTATTTTGCAGGTCTCCGACGGCGACCTCGTCCACCTCCGCTCTAGTTGATTCTGGCAACAACCAATTTCTACACTAATAGAATGGTGCTAGAGGAAGGGCCCTGAACCTCCGAGGTTTCCTTATTCTTAAAGAAGTGCTTGACGATGATTTCTCTCTTCCCTCTCCGGAGATCTCTCTTCTTCTTCTCTAGAGTTTTTTTTCGAAGAGAAAATACCTCCCAGGAGAGCTTTGACTTGGCGATCGATGGCCTTCACGCCAGATCCATCTGCTCCTATTTTAGCCTCCGATGGAGACTTTGCTAGCAAACCTGCCATGAGGATGCGAGGAACCGGCCCTAAGAAGGAGCATTTGGACATACCAATCGCCCTTAGGAAGGAGAAGCGGAGAGTAGAAGTTCTCCCATAGAAAGCTTCCTAGGAGGGCGACATGAAGTTCGACCGCGTTCGCGACCTCCCCGACGCAAGCAAGAACAAACTCCCGCTCGAGCTCACCATCGAGAAAGCTCCGACGAAGGTTTCACAGGAGGCGGGATGAAGTTCGGCTGCGTCCATGACCTCCCAGTGTAAGCAAGGTCGAACTCTCCCTTGAGCTCGCTGTCAAGGAAGCACCGATAAAGGGGCATGAAGTTCTCTTGACGAAAGCTTTACAGGAGGGCGGAGTGAAGTTCGACGCAAGCGGGGCCGAACTCCCCCTCGAGTATGTCATCAAGGAAACCCCTTACAAAGATCTCACAGGAGGTGGAATGAAGTTCGGCCGCGCTCACGACCACCCCAGTGCAAGCGAGGCCGAATTCCCCCTTGGGTATGTCATCAAGGAAACCCCCTATAAAGATTTCGTAGGAGGCGGAATGAAGTTCGGCCAAGCTCACGACCATCCCAGCGCAAGCGAGGCTGAACTCCCTCTCGAGTATGTCTCCAAGGAAGCCCCTACAAAGAATTCACAGGAGGTGGAATGAAGTTCGAACAGGCTAGGCTGAGCTCCCCCTTGAGCTCATCGTCAAGGAAGTCCTGATTAAGAAGCATGAAGTTCTCCCATAAAAGATTTCATAGGAAGTTCGGCCGCGCTCACGGACTCCATCCGGGAGTAGGTGGGCTCGAACTCTTCAAGCTCGCCACCAAGGAAGCCCCGACAGAGGGGTGCGAAGAAGCCCTCCTCCCAAAAGATTCCACGACTACGCCCCCTCAACGCTCCTCGAACTTAGATTTTCACCGAAGTTAAAAACCAACTGCCAAGAGCAGAAGGGTTATGGTCTCCTCCAAACAAGCACGATCGAAGCAAGTACTACCTCTACCATTGCGACCATGG
>QRFJ01007912.1:0-21688 GCA_006176705.1 Cocos nucifera | reverse complement strand
ATGGCAGAGTGAAATAATAGAAAGAGTTTCTATTTAGATTTTCACATCGGACTCAAATCGAATGATTACATCATATGATAGAAACTAGGGTTTGACGAGTTTACCTTAACCCTAATTTGATCGGGGCTCAAGATAGAAGTACTTAATCACATAGGTAGCTGCACCAAGAGGTTCGCATTCAGCTTTGATGGGTTGCCACCATATACTACTAGGTGTCACTGGTGGATTTTGGGAGCAATTAGAATGATTTAGATAATCGATCATTCTAGCTGTTCGAATCAGAAGAGTTCTGATCCATCGAAAGGAGTTTCGATGATGTCGATGATAGAGATCATGACATATCCCATTACCATACAGAACTGAACCTAATTGGGTCACACAAACAAGGGTTTGAATCTGATGATCATCAATTGAACTGATCCAGTTCAATTGATCTGAATGAGATTCAATTAGGTTCAAGGAAATCGTGCTAGCACTCGATTGAACCTAACGTTCTTCTTTTGCTATCATAAATAAGTTGTCCTGACTGAGCCAAAGGAGTTTATGCTCAATCAGAGGCCTTCATATGGTCTAACTGGAGGTTGTCCAAGTCAAAAAAGGTTGTCTTATTTTGTAAGACATTACCTGCCATTTTTGGTCATCTGCCATTTCTTGTTCTTTGACTTTGGTCAAAAGTCTACCTTTGACTGGTCAAATGTTGACCATTGATACTTTGACTTTTGACCACATGTCATGCACCTATTGGAGAGCTGGTGGGGGCCTGTCCCCCTACCAGAACATGGCAAGGAAGAGGGTGCACGCCACCCTTGGCGTGTGCCCAAGTTGGAGGCACCTAGGAGTCCCTGTTGGATAGGGACTCCATCTCCTTTTTGGATTCCAATTAGAGTTCTCCTAAGAACCAACTTTGACTGATCTTAGGCACCCTCTAAGGAGGAATCCAGGAGACTCTATTCCCACCAATCAGATTTAGATCTAATTTTACAAAGAGTTGTGATTGGTTGGGAAGAAGAGAAGTTGGATCACAGACAGTCTATAAATAAGACCCTACGCCCAACCCAGATTGTGATTGGAAGTGATTCAAAGGAATCACAATTCCCTATGCCCAAGGCTGCCTCTCCCCTCTCCTCCATGCCAAACCACCTTCTCCCCTTCCTCTCCATGTCCAAAAGGAGTTTTGGACTTTTGATTGGTGCAATTCAGATCAAAGAAAGGCGACTGAAAGCTAGAAGGCTGCACTGCTGCAAAGGACGACTGCTGATCTTCAAATGGAGTTTTGAAGATCCTCCATATTAGATCCTGATCTGATTTCTGGAGATGTGATAGAGAAGAAGAGGATCTCTAGATCCAGCCTGAGTGGATATCGATAGAGGCCAGGCACTTACGTGGCTAGATCCAGAACCTTCCGCTGCATACAGGATCATCAACGGATTATAGGATTACCCATATCAAGGTAAATTAAATTTGATTTAATTTATCTATATTTTATTTTATTTTTAAAATAATAATAATTAGATCTAAAATATCTTAGATCTAATCTTGATCAAAGAGAAAAATTTTGAAATATATCTCTTGATCTGATCAGATCTGAACGAACCTGGTCCAAAAAATCAGGATTTTCCTTCATCATGATCTTCATCATCGACATCATCGAAACTTCTTTAGATGGATCAGAACTCTTCTGATTTAGACAACTGGAATAATTGATCATCTAAATCACTCTAATTGCTCCCAAAATTTACCAGTGACACCTAGCAGTATATGGTGGCAATCCATCAAAACTAAAAATGAACCTCTTGGTACAGCTACTTGGATGATTAAGTTCTTCTATCTTAAGCCCTGATCAGATTAAGGTTAAGGTAAACTCATCAAACCCTACTTTTTGATTCAAGTCCGATGTGAAAATCTTAATAGAAACTCTTTCTATTATTTTACTCTCTGCCATGGCCATGGGCTTATGGACTTGATTCTCATGATCATCATAGGACTGCTCCTTATCCACCGAGGTAGAAAGATTCTCTCTTGGTGCAATCCAATTCCTATAATGAATATGCTATAGCCAACATATACCTCAGAGTTTCGAATGACTAGGAGACCGAGTCATGGTGTAGTCAAACTATAACACCCTCAAGGTGAACTGTCGATGCACCTCAGGTCAAAGAACTAGACACACCATTGCAGCTTCGAGTTAGTCATTGACGAGAAGGTAGACTTCCTTATGACTGCTCGAGGTGGTCACGCTCAGTGCCCTCATTCTCTAACGAGTACCTGTACTCTCGCTCTGATGTCTCCACACTATAGACTCAAGACTCATCTACTATAAAGAAGCGATTGTACACTAACCTTTTGGATCAATCACCATCCTCATGATGATCCTACGGTCAGGAGCATTTTATGAGTTAATAATGAAAATTCTTGTCTTAAATTTTCAACTCTTGAAAATAAGAATTATCATTACCATTAACTCAAGGGATGTATCACAGACACTAAATACACATATGTGATAGAAAATAATCCATTTTATTATTTATAGTCAAAATTATAATTTTGCCCCTAGAAGTGTATTACAAGTGTCAGCCAATTCTGGCTTCTAGGGCACACATATCTAACAAACTCCCACTTGACCTAAAGCCAATTGGCTACAAATCTAAGTCCCATCTTCTCAAGGTGGGCTTCGATCTTCTGCTGGCCCAACGGACTTTGTAAGTGGGATCCACCACATTATCTGCGGAGTCGACTCTCTTGACCTCGACGTAACCCTTCTCGAGGTAATCGCGGATGAGGTGGTATCGCCGCTCGATGTGCTTGGATTTCTGGATGAGACCTCGGCTCCTTAGCAAGGGCTATGGCGCCATTGTTGTCGCAGTATAGAGGAATGGCATCTGATGGCATCACTCCGATCTCTGCGACAAACTTCTTGTACCAGAATGCCTCCTTTGCAGCTTCTGACGCAGCGATGTATTCTGCTTCCATGGTGGAATCTGCTATCACTGTCTGCTTGAAACTTTTTCAACTGACAGCTCCACCATTGCACACAAATAGACTCCCAGATGTCGACTTTCGATCATCTATATCGGACATAAAATCCGAGTCTGTATACCCCTGGACTTGGAGTTCTCCATTACCAAAGACCAACAACATATCCTTAGTTCTTCTCAAGTACTTAAGGATACATTTCACAGAAGTCCAGTGTTCTTCACCTGGATTCGACTGATATCTGCTCGTGACACTCACAGCATGGGCTATATCAGGTCGTGTACATAACATGGCATACATGAGGCTCCCTATTGCTGAAGCATAAGGGATCTTGCTCATGCATTCTATTTCCTCAGGTGTGCTAGGGCACATCTTCTTGGAAAGATGAATGCCATGTTGAAGGATACTAAACCCCTCTTAGAGTTTTCCATGCTAAACCTCTTTAGCACTTTCTCTATGTACATCTTCTGTGAAAGTCCTAGCATCCTATTCGGTCTATCTCTATAGACCTTAATTCCTAGAATAAAGGATGCTTCTCCTAGGTCTTTCATGGAGAATTCTTTAGATAACCATATTTTAACTATGGTCAACATGGGAATATCATTCCCAATAAGGAGGATGTCATCCACGTACAATACGAGGAAGACAACAGCGCTCCCACTGATCTTTTTGAAGACACATGGCTCCTCCTCATTTTTGATGAAACCAAATAATTTGATCACATCATTAAAATGAGTATTCCAGCTCCGAGATGCTTGCTTAAGTCCATATATGGACCTTTGCAGCTTGCATACCTTGTGATCATCACTGGATGTGAAACCTAGCGGCTGTTCCATATAGATATCTTCCTCAAGATATCCATTTAAGAATGCCGTTTTTACGTCCATTTGCCATATTTCATAATCAAAATAGGCTGCAACAGCAAGCAATGTGCGGATGGATTTTAGCATAGCTACTGACGAAAAGGTATCCTGATAGTCAATGCCTTCACATTGACTATAACCTTTTGCCACTAATCTAGCCTTGAATGTCTCCACATTCCCATCTGCACCAATCTTTCTCTTGTAGATCCATTTACATCCAATAGGTACTATACCTTCTGGTGGATCTACCAAGGTCCAGACTTGGTTTGAGTGCATCGAGTCAATTTCTGACTTCATTGCCTCTAACCATTTCTCGGAGTCGATATCTGATATCGCCTCGTTATAGGTTTTGGGATCATCACCATGAAACCCATTACCTATGAGGAACATTTCCTCTACTTCCTCTGAAATAGTACCTAAGTACCTCTCAGGGGGATGGAAAAACTCTTTTCGATCTATGAGGTGGAGGAGGTAGTGAATGGATTGGCTCAACCTGATTTGGTTCCATTTGGTCCTTAGCTCGTTGCTCTTGTGAGACTTTCTCATCGAGCTTGATCTGCTTTCCAATGCCGCTATCTTGAATAAACTATTTTTTAAGAAAGATGGCATGTCGACTCACAATCACATTGTGATCTTCTGAAATGTAGAAATAATATCCTAATGACTCTTTAGGATATCCTATAAATCAAGCTCTGAAGGATCTAAAGTCTAACTTATCTGCTTATTGTCTTTTGACATGAGCTGGACAACCCTAAATTTTGAGATGACTCAGACTTGGTTTCTTACCATGCCATATCTCATACAGTATGGTAGGAACGGTTTTAGAGGGAATCCTATTCAGTAAGTATATTATAGTTAACAAACAGTATCCCTAAAAAAAATCAGAGAGGTCTATGAAGCTCATCATGGATCGGACCGTATCTAATAAGGTTTGATTCTTCCATTCTGAAACTCTATTGAGTTGAGGTATTTTAGGTGGAGTCCATTGAGAGACTAAGCCATTTTTCTTGAGATAGTTCAGGAATTTCAGACTAAGGTATTCACCTCCTCGATCTGATTGAAGAATCTTAATGGGTTTTTCTATTTGCTTTTCTACTTCATGTCTGAATTCTTTGAACTTTTTAAAAGCTTCAGACTAGTGTCTCATAAGATACACATACCCATACCTAGATAAATCATTAGTAAAGGTTATGAAGTAGATAAAGTTGCCTCTAGTCGGCACATCAAATGGGCCGCACACATCAGTATGTACTAGGGCAAGAAGATCCGTGGCCTTTTCCCCATGTCCTACAAAAGAAAACTTAGTCATTTTGCCATGAAGACACGATTCACAAATTAGATATGACTCGAAAGTCAACGGACTCAATAGCCCATTTTTCTTTAATTTGTTAATCCTATCATCTGCTATATGACCTAGCCTTAGATGCCATAGATACCTATCATTTGGACTATCCCTGACTCATTTTGATTTTATGGCCTTCACATTTTGCTCAATATTAGATACATCAACATGTAACTGATAAAGACCATTAATAAGAAAACCACTTACAATTTTATTTCTTTCATAAAGAATGTTATAACAGTCCTTAAGAAAACTAATTACATAGCCTTCTAATGCAAGGCAAGAAACAAAAATTAAATTCCTACTTACTGCAGGCACATAATAACAGTCTTTTAACACTAAGTCTAAACTAGATGATAGTCGAAGAGGGTATTTTCCCACGGCCACAGTAGCAATTCTTGCTCCATTTCCAACGTGCAGGATCATCTCACCATCCCTCAGCCTCCTACTATCCTCAAGACCCTACATAGAAGTGCACAAGTGAGCACTAGAACCAGAGTCAAGCATCCAACTGGATGCAGAAGAAACCGTAAGGTTAGACTCAATAACGAGCATACCTCCAGAAGGACCTGCCTCCTTCTTCTTTAGGGTGGCCAGGTAAGTAGGGCAGTTCCACTTTTAGTGGCCGTCATTGTTGCAATGGAAAATACTTTTCTTTGTCAACGGCCTTCTTCTTCAGCTCTGCCTTTTTCTTCTTTCCTTCTTCCACCTTCTGCTTTTTCGTAGACTTCTTCTTCTTTCCAAAAGACTTTCTCTTTGAAGAAGTCCATTCCATAGCAAGCACTGAGCCTTTAGAACCTTTCATGGAAAGCTCAGCGGTAACCAGCATGTTCATAAGTTCGGCCAAGGAAATTTTGAAGTTTATGCATATGGTAGTTCATGATGAACTGCCCATATGCATCAGTCAAGGATTGCAGAATTATATCATTCTACAGATCCAAGTCCAACCTCACTCTGAGCTTCTCAAGCTCTTCCAAGTTCTTGATCATCATTAGACAATGATCTTGGACTGACTGCCCATCACGCATCTTAGCCTTGAACAGTCGTTTAGTGACTTGATATTTGGCTGCGTGACTCTGTTCACCAAACATCTCCTGTAGGTGAGCCAATATTTAGCGAGCAATCCTGATATCTTCATGTTGGTATTGAAGTTCATCAGACATCGAGCCCAACATGCAGTATCCATGTAGTATCTAGTCTTGTTATCTTTATCCATCCATTTATCTAGAGATGTTCTCTGCTCAGCGGATGGACGAGCTGGTAAGGTGGGAGGGTCCTGATCCAGTACATGAGTTAACTTCTCGAAACCCAAAATAATTTTGAAATTCTAGAGCCAATTCTTGTAATTGGGTCCGGTTAGTCTATGAGTGTTCAGGATTCATGCTAGTGGGTTGGATGCAAATATTTTTCTGTAGAGAGTCAAAATTTTTAGTTAGATATTATAATTAAGACTTAATTAATTTATTTAGAAATTTTTATTTTTAAATAAATTAGCTTTCATTATTTTTTTGGATTTCTACACTTTCTCTGTAGAGATATGAAAATCTCTATGATTACTGATTTCTAGTGGGTGGTGCAGTCCCACTAACTGACTCATCACCTCACCTAATAGTTATTGATGATGGGTTAGCCAATGAGTGAACAACTCTTGTTCAATGATTCTCTAATCATGGATGCACCCAAACTTGGTCTCTAATTTATGAATCTCACCGTGTTCCGAAATATTGATCCACTCCTTAGTTAAGTCAGACCCACCATTTGCATAAATTGGAATTCCTAATTGAGTCTCTCACCGTATCCAGAATATTGAGCCCAATCCATCCTCCAGCCCTGTAGCATCCAATGCCTAATAGACATGGTTGCATCTTTTCGGATGCAACTGAGCCACTGTAACCAGCCGAGAACAATCAACCCTCGAGAAGGGCCCGCACATCTACAATGGTGGAAGACCTTAGACTTAATCTTTTCTTAGGGAAGAATTTGATTTAGGTCTCATTAAACTAGACTTGACATAGTCATAACCATTATGACTAACCTAGTGGCATGGGTTAGCTCGGATTATTGACCACCTCAGATCAGAACTGAGTCAACAAATATGGCCAGGTAAGTGAGACCTGGTGGAAGGGATATGCCATTAACTCAACAAGAACGCATTCGAGTTCGAGTAGCTACCAATTAAAAATCAGTCGGTCGTATCTGCCAAACTTACCTTAGACACCAAATTGTTGAGCCAGAACCAATTAGGTTAGCCTACAATCCAGACTCTAACCACTGAGCCTAATTAGGTCTTAGCTTGATCGATCACTCACGTGACTCGATCTTGACCCAGACTTAATCCTATTAGGCTGGTCAATTTAAGCACTGTTGATCCCATCTAACCAACTCTTGATTCGATTTGATCAACCGCTTAGACCTAATTGAGCTACCCAAGCCCGAACCCAATTTTATGAATATGTCTTAGATCTAAAATTCTCAATTTTAGACCTAATTAATATTTTCATAAATCTTAATTCTTAATTAAGTTTAGGGTTCATAAATAAAATATGCACAATAAATCCTAGGATTTCAGGATCTAGGGATTTTGCAGAAAGTAAGTTTTTAATTTCTGATTAAGGACGAACGTGCAGCACCCCTACACATCATAAGAATCCTCATCGAATGGAAAGAGAGGAATCTTTAAACCCTTACTTTATTCTTATGATCGGACGGCCAAGGGGAACGCCTTAATCAGGAAACATTCAACTAATCTACAAAACTAATTCAGATCTATATCATATATCTCATATAAAAAATTGATCTAATTATGGCATATTTTGCATACATCTCATGTATCATGCATGCATTTTTCAGATCTAAATTATCTCATAATAATCTAAAAAATTAAATTTAAATTTGATCACATCAAAATAAAATTCTAATCTAGACCTTTATGTAGAACTATTCTACAACTAGTCTAAACATGCATCTATCATATCTCATATGAATTCAAAAATTAAATTTAATTTATTTTTGCTATTTTTTAGATGTTGATTATAATATTTATAATATCAAAAAATAATAAATAAACAAATCTTAAAATTATAATTAATCAAATAAAAATTATGATTATACTAGACTACATATAGAATAATCCTATTCCTAGTCTAGTTATGTATCTCACACATTTTAGATCTAGATTAATTAATTTTAATTTTTTAATTCTCTAATTTTAGATCTAATCATATCTTATATGATATTTGAAATTACTAATTTATCAGATTAAATTAGATCTGAATAAATTTTATGCAACCTAGCTTTGATACCAATTAAAGAGAAAATCCTGATTTTTTAGGTCAGGTTCGTTCAAATCGGATAGGATCGAGAGGCATATTTCAAAATTCTTTTTTTAGATCTAAATTAGATCTAATACTTTTTAGATCTAATTTTATGATCTGATAAATAAAAAAAATAAATTAAATTAAATCTAAATTAATGTTACCTTGTTTGCTGGGTAATCCAATTACCTATTGATGATCCTGCTGATTGCCCAAGGCTCTGGATCTAGCCATGCAAGCACCTGGCCTCTACCGATATTCACTCAGGCTGGATCTAGAGATCTTCTCTTTCTTTATCATATTTCTAAAAAATTAGATTTAGATCTGATTTGGAGGATCTTCAAAACTTCTTCTGAAAATCAGCAGTCGTCTCTGCAGCAGTGCTGCCTTCTTCCTTTTCTCGTCAGCCTTTTCTTGCTTAGATCGCACCAAATTGAAGCCCAACTTTCCTTAGGCATGAAGAGGAGAGAGAGGATTAGAAGATGGCATGGAGGAGGGAGAGGGACAGCCTTGGATTGTGGACTAAGAGGAACTCATAAAAGTTGGGCGCAGATAGGGTTTATTTATAGACCCTGCTACGCCATGCAGTGCTGCATCATCCCGACCAATCGCATTGCTTCATACAATCAGATCTAAATCTGATTGATGGAATGCTATCACTTGATACAATTAGATGAGAGCCCCATAGATTCATTCTTAGATGGTGCCTAAGACTGGTCAAAGTCTATAGGTAAGGGTCACCTAGGTTGAATCCAAGAAGCAACCTAAAGTCCTATCCGTATGGGACTTCAGTGTTTATCCACATTGGATGCACACCATCCTAGGCATGCACCCTCCATCTGCCTACCAAATGGTAGGTGGACTTGGTCAATAAGTCTCTTCTATGGGTGCATGACACATGGGCAGATGTCCAAGGGTCAAAGGTCAATGTTTGACCAAAGTCAAAGGACAAGAATTAGCAGGTGATGAAAAATGGCAGGTGTTATCTCAAATTTATCTGATAAATTAAGACAACTCTTTTCTAACCTGGATAAGATTTAGTCAGACCAGGTAAAGGTACCTGAGTGAGCACAAACATATTTGGCTCAGTCGAGATAACTTTTAATGATAATAGAAGGAGAATGTTAGGTTCAATCGAGTGCTAGCACGATTTTCTTGAACCTAATTGAATCTTAATTCAAATCAATTGAACTAGGTTAGTTCCAATTGATGATCATCCAGATTCCAAACCCTTATTTGTGTGACCTAGTTAGGTTCAGTTCTGTATGGTAATGGGATATGTCATGATCTCTATCATCGACATCATCGAAACTCCTTTCGATGGATCAGAACTCTTCTGATTTAGACAACTAGAATGATCGATCATCTAAATCATTCTAATTGCTCCCAAAATCCACCAGTGACACCTAGCAGTATATGGTGGCAACCCATCAGAACTAAAAATGCGAACCTCTTGGTGCAGCTACCTTGTGTGATTAAGTTCTTCTATCTTGAGCCCCGATCAGATTAGGGTTAAGGTGAACTCGTCAAACCCTAATTTCTATCATATGATTTAATCATTCGATTCAAGTCCGATGTGAAAACCTAAATAGAAACTCTTTCTATTATTTCACTCTCTGCCATGGCCATGGGCTTATGGACTTGATTCTCATGATCATCATAGGGCTGCTCCTCATCCACCGAGGTAGATAGATTCCATCTTGATGCAATCCAATTCCTACAATGAACATGCTATAGCCAACATACACCTCAGGGTTTTGAATGGCTAGGAGACCGAGTTATGGTGTAGTCAAACTATAACACCCTCAAGGTGAACTATCGATGCACCTCAGGTCAAAGAACCAGACACACCACTGCAGCATCGAGTCAGTCATCGATGAGAAGGTAGACTTCCTTATGACTACTCGAGGTGGTCACGCTCAGTGCCCTCATTCTCTAACGAGTATCTGTACTCTCACTCTGATGTCTCCACACCATAGACTCAAGACTTATCTACTATAAAGAAGCAATTGTATACTAACCTTTCGGATCAATCACCATCCTCATGATGATCGTACGGTCAGGAGCATTTTATGAGTTAATAATGAAAATTCTTATCTTAAATTTTCAACTCTTGAAAATAAGAATTATCATTACCATTAACTCAAGGAATGTATCATAGATACTAAATACACATATGTGATAGAAAATAACCTATTTTATTATTTATAGTCAAAATTATAATTTTGCCTCTAGAAGTGTATTACAAGTGTCAGCTAATTCTGGCTTCTAGGGCACATATATCTAACATTTACTTGAGAGAAAAATCTATTTTTCTCTTATTGGTTCCAGTGAGATAGAATTTGTTCCACTGTCAAGTAATTGACTATATTAGCGAATCAGGAAAGACCAGTGGAAGAGATTGAAAAAAGTTGTTCATTCAAAAATCTATCTCTGATCATTTCTCTCTTGTGCTCTACCAAGATCCTAGAAATGTGATCTGCTACCATGTTTTTGAAAACTTTTTTATCTAAAATTTTTAAATCAAATTCTTGTAATAGAAGGATCCATCTAATCAGCCTCGATTTTATATCCATTTTGGATAGCAGATGTTTCAGTGCTGTATGATCGATGTATACTAGGACCTTGGAGCCCAAAAGATATGATCTAAATTTATCTAAACAAACACATTAGTGAGTAATTCTTTTTCAATTGTGGTGTAATTCAATTGAGCATCTGAAAGAGTTTTACTTACATAATAAATTACATATGGTTTTCAATTAAACCTTTGCCCAAGGACTACCCCTATAGCATAATCAAAAGCATTACACATAATTTCAAATGGTAGGGTCCAATTTGGAGGTTTTATGATTGGTGCAGTAGTTAAGACGGTTTTGAGTTTATTGTAAGCGGTCAGGCAATCTTCATTAAAATCAAAAGAATTTTTCTTGGCAAGCAAGTTGCACAAAGGTCGTGAGATTTTGCTAAAATCCTTAATGAAGCGCCTATAGAAACCTATATGGCCTAGAAAGGATCCCACTTGTTTGATCAAGTTTGGGGGAGGCAATTTTGGGATTACTTCAACCTTTGCTTTATCTACTTCAATCTCCCACTCGGATACAATATGTCCGAGCATGATTCCCTCATGAACCATAAAATGGTTCTTCTTCCAACTTAAAATCAAATTTATCTCTACACATCGTTAAAGAACCTTGGCTAGGTTCTAAAGATAGTTATCAAAAGTAGAGCCAAATATCAAAAAATCATCCATGATGATCTCTAAAAATTTGTCAATCATATCAAAAAAGATGGCCAAATTGCACCGTTGAAAAGTGGCTGGTGCATTACAAAGACCGAATGGCATACGTCTGAATGCAAATATTCCATATGGGCATGTGAAGGTGGTCTTTTCTTGATCAGTAGAGAATATCGAAATCTGATTATATCCTGAATATCCATCTAGAAAATAGAAGAAACTTTGTTCTGCTAGCCATTGTAAAATTTGGTCAATAAAAGGAAAAGAAAAATGATCCTCGTCAACCAGTTGTTGCACGAGTAGGAATTAACTCACCCTCATCATTTTCTACTATGGTAATATCTAACTTTTTAGGTACTACCTGGGTTGGACTAACCCACTGGCTATCCAAAATTGGGTAGATAATTCTAGCATCTAGCCATTTTACCACTTCTTTTCTGATGACTTTCCACATATTTGGATTCAATCTCCATTGCATGTCCCTATGTGGTTTTGCCTCCACCTTGTAGTGAATGTGATGCATGCAAATAGAAGGATCTATACCCTTCATATCGGCAATTGACCATCCTATAGCCTCTTTGTGTTGTTCAAGCACCCTTACAAGTTTGTCCTCCTAGTCAGTGGTTAGGTCAGATGCAGTGATCACTAGGAGGGTATCATTAGGTCCACGAAATGAATATTTCAGCATGGTAGGGAGATGCTTTAGCTCTAGAGTAGGTGGTGCTTTTAACGATGGTACTAGAGAGCATGATTGCATTGGTAATTGCTCATACTTTACGGTCCAAGGGAGAATGGTGCTAAAATTGGAAGATTCTAGCAAAGCATGTACTTCTTTAGTGTATCCATTGATCTCAAAATTATCCATTCCAAAATGTGTTAAGCATGTCTATAAAGGATCTGAGTTGAGCAAGGCAGGAGCTTTATCTTCTATAACTTCCTCTAACAAGTTGATCTCGTTATGGTCATACATAGGTGGTCCTAGAGACGTATTGAAAATATTCAACCTTAGCTTCTTGTTCCCGAAAGATACATCCATAACCCCAGTCCAATAATTTATACAAGCTTTAGTGGTTGCTAAGAAGGGTCTATCTAGGATTATTGGTATTTGGCTAGGATTGCTGTCAAATTCCATATCTAGCATAAGAAAGTCAATTAAAAAGTAGAATTCATCTACTTTCACCAATACGTCTTCCAGCATTCCATAGGATACCTTAAAGGATCGATCTGCTAGTTGTAAGGTCACTATTTGAAGGAAAATCCTGATTTCTCGGATCAGGTTCATTCAGATCTGATCAGATCAAGAGATATATTTCAAAAATTTTTTTCTTGATCCCAATCAGATCTTGATGTGTTTTAGATCTAATTCTTATAATTTTAATTAAAAAAATAAAATAAAGATAAATTAAATCAAATTTAATTTATCTGAATTTGGGTAATCCTATTACCCTGTTGATGATCCTGTTTGCAGTGGAAGGTTCTGGATCTAGCCACGCAAGCGCTTGGCCTCTACCGATATCCACTCATGCTGGATCTAGAGATCCTCTTCTTCTCTATCACACCTCCAAAAATCAGATCTGGATCTGATCTGGAGGATCTTCAAAACTCCTTTTGAAGATCAGCAGTCGTCCTTTGCAGCAGCGCAGCCTTCTTGCTTTTGATCGCCTTTCTCTTGATCTGAATCGCACCAACCAAGGTCCAAAACTCCTTTTGGACGTGGAGAGCAAGGGGAGAAGGTGGTTTGGCATGGAGAAGGAGGGGAGAGGCAGCCTTGGGGCATGGGGTTTCTCAATTCTCAATTCAATTTTAATTTGAGTTGGGCGCAGGGTCTTATTTATAGACTAAGCTGTGATCCAACTCCTCTTCTTCCCAACCAATCACAACCCTTTGTGAAATCAGATCTAAATCTGATTGGTGGGAATAGAGTCCCCTGGATTCCTCCTTAGAGGGTGCCTAAGACCAGTCAAAGTTGGTTCTTAGGGAGAACTCTAATTGGAATCCAAAAAGGAGATGGAGTCCTTGTCCAACAAGGACTCCTAGGCGCCTCCAACTTGGGCACACGCCTAGGGTGGCGTGCGCCCTTCCTCCTTGCCAGGTTCTGGCAGGGGGACAGGCCCCCACCAGCTCTCCAATAGGTGCATGACATGTGGTCAAAAGTCAAAGTGTCAATGGTCAACGTTTGACCAGTCAAAGGTAGACTTTTGACCAAAGTCAAAGAACAAGAAATGGCAGGTGACCAAAAATGGCAGGTAATGTCTTACAAATAAGACAACCTTTTCTGACTTGGACAACCTCCAGTCAGACCATATGAAGGCCTCTGATTGAGCACAAACTCCTTTGGCTCAGACAGGACAACTTATTTATGATAGCAAAAGAAGAACGTTAGGTTCAATCGAGTGCTAGCACGATTTCCTTGAACCTAATTGAATCTCATTCAGATCAATTGAACTAGATCAGTTCAATTGATGATCACCAGATTCAAACCCTTGTTTGTGTGACCCAGTTAGGTTCAGTTCTGTATGGTAATGGGATATGTCATGATCTCTATCATCGACATCATCGAAACTCCTTTCGATGGATCAGAACTCTTCTGATTCGAACAGCTAGAATGATCGATCATCTAAATCATTCTAATTGCTCCCAAAATCCACCAGTGACACCTAGCAGTATATGGTGGCAACCCATCAGAGCTGAATGCGAACCTCTTGGTGCAGCTACCTGTGTGATTAAGTTCTTCTATCTTGAGCCCCGATCAGATTAGGGTTAAGGTGAACTCGTCAAACCCTAGTCTCTGTCATATGATGTAATCATTCGATTCGAGTCCAATGTGAAAATCTAAATAGAAACTCTTTCTATTATTTCACTCTACCATGGCCATGGATTTCTGGACTTGATTCTCATGATCATCATAGGGCTGCTCCTCTACCACCGAGGTAGATAGATTCCATCTTGATGCAATCCAGTTCCTACAATGAACATGTCATAGCCAACATACACCTCAGGGTTCCATATGGCTAGGAGACCGAGTAATGGTGTAGTCAAACTATAACACCCTCAAGGTGAACTGCCGATGCATCTCAGGTCAAAGAACCAGACACACTACTGCAGCATCGAGTCAGTCATTGACGAGAAGGTAGACTCCCTAATGACTACTCGAGGTGGTCACGCTCAGTGCCCTCGTTCTCTAACGAGTACCTGTACTCTCGCTCCGGTGTCTCCACACCGTAGACTCAAGACTCATCTACTAAAGAGAAGCGATTGTACACCAACCTTCCGGATCAATCACCATCCTCGTGATGATCCTATGGTCGGGAGCAATTTATGAGTTAATAATGATTATTCATGTCTTAAATTTTCAACTCTTGAAAATATGAATTATCATTACCATTAACTCAAAGGATGTATCACAGACACTAAATACACATATGTGATAGAAAATAACCCATTTTATTGATTTTAGTCAAAATTATAATTTTGCCCCTAGAAGTGTATTACAAGTGTCAGCCAATTCTGGCTTCTAGGGCACATATATCTAACAATCTCCCACTTGTCCTAAAGCCAATTGGCTACAAGTCTAAGTCCCATCTTCTCAAGGTGGGCTTCGATCTTCTGCTGGCCCAACGGCTTTGTAAGTGGGTCTGCCACATTATCTGCGGAGTTGACTCTCTTGACCTCGACATAACCCTTTTCGAGGTAATCGTGGATGAGGTGATATCACCGTTTGCTTGGAACTCTTCCAGCTGACAGCACCACCATTGCACACAAACAGACTCCAGATGTCGACTTTCGATCATCTATATCGGACATGAAATCCGAGTCTGTGTATCCCTGGACTTGGAGTTCTCCGTTACCAAAGACCAACATCATATCCTTAGTTCTTCTCAAGTACTTAAGGATACATTTCACAGAAGTCCAGTGTTCTTCACCTGGATTTGACTGATATCTGCTTGTGACACTCACAGCATGGGCTATATCAGGTCGTGTACATAGCATGGCATACATGAGGCTCCCTATTGCAGAAGCATAAGGGATCTTGCTCATGCGTTCTATTTCCTCAGGTGTGCTAGGGCACATCTTCTTGGAAAGATGAATACCATGTCTGAAGGGTATTAATCCCCTCTTAGAGTTTTCCATACTAAACCTCTTTAGTACTTTCTCTATGTACATCTTCTGTGAAAGTCCTAGCATCCTATTCGGTCTATCCCTATAGACCTTAATTCCTAGAATAAAGGATGCTTCACCTAGGTCTTTCATGGAGAATTCCTTGGACAACCACATCTTGACTGATGTCAACATGGGAATATCATTCCCAATAAGGAGGATGTCATCCACGTACAATACGAGGAAGACAACAGCGCTCCCACTGACCCTTTTGAAAACACATGGTTCCTCTTCATTTTTGATGAAACCAAACTTTTTGATCACATCATTGAAACGAGTGTTCCAGCTCCGAGATGCTTGCTTAAGTCCATATATGGACCTTTGCAGCTTGCAAACCTTGTGATCAGTATCACTGGATGTGAAACCTAGCGGCTGTTCCATATAGATATCTTCCTCAAGATATCCATTTAAGAATGCCGTTTTCACGTCCATTTGCCATATTTCATAATCGAAATAGGCTGCAACAGCAAGCAATGTGCGGATGGATTTTAGCATAGCCTACTGGGGAAAAGGTATCCTGATAGTCAATGCCTTCGCGTTGACTATAACCTTTTGCCACCTAGTCTAGCCTTGAATGTCTCCACATTCCCATCTGCACCAATCTTTCTCTTGAAGATCCATTTACATCCAATAGGTACTATACCTTCTGGTGGATCTACCAAGGTCCAGACTTGGTTTGAGTGCATCGAGTCAATTTCTGACTGCATTGCCTCTAGCCATTTCTCGGAGTCGATATCTGATATCGCCTCGTTGTAGGTTTTGGGATCATCACCATGAGCACCATTACCTACGAGGAACATTTCCTCTACATCCTCTGAAATAATACCTAAGTATCTTTCAGGGGGACGGGAAACTCTTTCCGATCTACGAGGTGGAGGAGGTAGTGTTCTTATTGGCTCAACCTGATTTGGTTCCACTTGGTCCTTAGCTCGTTCTGCTTGTGAGACTTTCTCATCAAGCTTGATCTATTTTCCAATGCCGCTATCTTGAATAAACTATTTTTCAAGAAAGATGGCATGTCGACTCACAATCACATTGTGGTCTTCTGGAATGTAGAAATAGTATCCTAATGACTCTTTAGGATATCCTATGAATCGAGCTCTGAAGGACCTAAACTCTAACTTGTCCGCTTGTTGTCTTTTGACATGAGCCGGACAACCCCAAATTCTGAGATGACTCAGACTTGGTTTCTTACCGTGCCATATCTCATACGGTGTGGTAGGAACGGTTTTAGAGGGAACCCTATTCAGTAGATAGATTGAAGTTAACAATGAGTGTCCCCAAAGAAAATCAGGGAGGTCTGTGAAGCTCATCATGGATCGAACCATATCTAATAGAGTCCGATTTCTCCATTCTGAAACCCCGTTGAGTTGAGGTGTTCCTGGTGGAGTCCATTGAGAGACTATGCCATTTTCCTTGAGATAGTCTAGGAATTCCCGGCTAAGGTATTCACCTCCTCGATCTGATCGAAGAACCTTAATGGGTTTTTCAGTTTGTTTTTCTACTTCATGTCTGAATTCTTTGAACTTTTCAAAAGGCTTCAGACTTGTGTCTCATAAGATACACATACCCATACCTAGACAGATCATCGGTAAAGGTAATGAAGTAGACAAAATTGCCTCTAGCCGGCACATCAAATGGGCCGCACACATCAGTATGTACTAGGGCAAGGAGATCTGTGGCCCTCTCCCCATGTCCAACAAAAGGGAGTTTAGTCATTTTGCCTTGAAGACAGGATTCACAAGTTGGATATGACTCGGAAGTCAATGGACTCAATAGCCCATTTTTCTCCAATTTGTTGATCCTATCTTCTGCTATATGACCTAATCTCAGGTGCCATAGATATCTGTCGTTTGGACTATCCCTAGGTCGTTTGGCATTCACGTTTTGCTCGATAGTTAGAACAGGTACATCAATATGTAGCTGATAAAGACCATTAATAAGGAAACCATTTGCAATTTTATTTCTTTCATAAAGAATGTTACAATGGTCCTTAAAGAAGGTGATCACATAACCTTCTTGTGCTAAGCATGAAACAGAAATCAAATTCCTGCTAGCTGCAGGCACAAAATAACAGTCTTGTAAAACTAAGTCTAAACCAGATGGTAATCGCAGAGGGTATGTTCCCACGGCTACTGCAGCAACTCTTGCTCCATTACCGATGCGTAGGATCATGTCTCCATCCCTCAGCCTCCTGCTATCCTCAAGACCCTGCATAGAAGTGCACAGATGAGCACTAGAACCAGAGTCAAGCACCCAACTGGATGCAGAAGAAACCGTAAGGTTAGACTCAATAACGAGCATACCTCCAGAAGGACCTTCCTTCTTGTTCTTCAGGGTGGCCAGGTAAGTAGGGCAGTTCCGCTTCCAATGGCCGTCGCTGTTGCAATGGAAACACTTTCCTTTGACATCGGCCTTTTTCTTCGATTCTGCCTTCTTCTTCTTTGATCCTTCCACCTTTTGCTTTTTCACAGACTTCTTTTTCTTTCCATAAGACTTTCTTTTGGAAGAAGTCCGTTCCATAGCAAGAACTGAGCCTTTAGAACCTTTCATAGAAAGCTCAGCGGTAACCAGCATATTCATTAACTCGGCCAAGGAATTCTGAAGTTTATGCATGTGGTAATTCATGATGAATTGCCCATATGCATCAGTCAAGGATTGCAGAATAATATCGTTCTGCAGGTCCAAGTCCAACTTCACACCGAGCTTCTCAAGCTCTTCCATGTCCTTGATCATTGTCAGACAGTGATCTTGGACTGACTGCCCATCACGCATCTTAGCCTTAAAAAGTCATTTTGTGACTTGATATTTGGCTGCGCGACTCTGTTCACCAAACATCTCCTGCAGGTGAGCCAACATTTGGCGAGCAGTCCCGATATCCTCATGTTGGCGCTGGAGCTCATCAGACATCGAGCCCAACATGTAATATCTGGCCTTATTATCTTCGTCAATCCATTTTTCCAGAGACGCTCTCTGTTCAACAGATGGACGGGCTGGTAATGTGGGAGGGTCCTGGTCCAAAACATGGGTTAACTTCTCGGAACCCAAAATAATTTTGTAGTTCCTGAGCCAATCTTTATAATTGGGTCCAGTCAGTCTATGTGTGTCCAGGATACGTGCCAATGGGTTGGACGCAGACATTTTCCTGTAGAGAGTCAAAGATTCTAGTTAGATACTGTAATTTTGACTTGACCAATTTGTTTAGGGATTTTATTTTTAAACAAATTAGCTCCCACTATTTTCTCGGATCCCTACACTCCCTCTGTAGAGATGCGAAAATCTCCACGATTAATGATTTCTAGTGGGTGGTGCGGTCTCACCAACTGACTCATCACCTCACCTAACAGTTATTGGTGATGGGTTAGCCAATGAGTGAACAACTCTTGTTCAATGATTCTCTAATCATGGTGCACCCAAACTTGGTCTCTAATTCATGAATCTCACCGTATCCGGAATATTGATCCACTCCTTAGTTAAGTCAGACCCACCATTTGCATAGACTGGGTTCCTAATTGAGTCTCTCACCGTATCCAAAATATTGAGCCCAACTCATCCTCCAGCCCATAGCATCCAATGCCTAATAGACATGGTTGCATCTTCCCGGTGCAACTGAGCCACTGTATCCAGCCGAGAACAATCAACCCCGGGAAGGGCCCGCACATCTACAATGGTGGAAGACCTCAGACTTAATCTTTTCTTAGGGAGAATTGATTCAGGTCTCATTAAACTAGACTTGGCTTAGTCATAACAATTATGACTAACCTAGTGGCATGGGTTAGCTCGGATTATTGACCACCTCAGATCAGAACTGTGTCAACAGATATGGCCAGGTAAGTGAGACCGGTGGAAGGAATATGCCATTAACTCGTACAAGAACGCATTCAGGTCGAGTAGCTTCCAATTAAAAACCAGTCGGTCGTCTATGCCAAACTTACCTTAGACACCAAATTGTTGAGCCAGAACCAATTGGGTTAGCCTACAATCCAGACTCTAACCTCTGAGCCTAATTAGGTCTTGCTTGATCGTGACTCGATCTTGACCCAGACTTAATCCTATTAGGCTGGTCAATTTAAGCATTGTTGATCCCATCTAACCAACTCTTGATTCGGTTTGATCAACCGCTTAGACCTAATTGAGCTACCCAAGCCCGAACCCAGTATTATGAATATGTCTTAGATCTGAAATTCTCAATTTTAGACCTAATTAATATTCCATAAACTTAATTCTTAATTAAGTAGGGTTCATAAACAAAATATGCACAATAAATCCTAGGGTTTCAGGATCTAGGGTTTTGCAGAAAGTAAGTTTTGGGTTTCTGATTAAGGACGAACACGCAGCACCCCTACACATCATAAGAACACCCCATCGAATGGGAAGAGAGGGCCTTTAAACCCTTCTTCGTTCTTATGACCGGACGGCCAAGAGGAACGCCTTAATCAGGAACATTCAATACTACAAAACAATATCAGATCTATATCATATATCTCATATATAAAGTAGATCTAATCATGGCATATTTTGCATACATCTCATGTATCAAATCATGCATATTTTCAGATCTAAATTATCTCATAATAATCTAAAAAATTAGATTTAAATTGATCTAATCAAAATAAATTCTAATCTAGACAATTATGTAGAACTATTCTACAACTAGTCTAGACATGCATCAATCATATCTCATATGATATTCAAAAATTAAATAATTTTTATTTGCTATTTTTTAGATGTTATTATAACACTTATAATATCAAAAAATAGTAAATAAAAAGATCTAAAATATGATTTAATCAGATTAAATCAAAAACATGCAAGAACTATTCTATAGAACTATTCTATTCTAGAACTAGTCATGCATATCTTCTAATCTTAGATCCAAATTATTTAATTTTAATTTTTTCTGATTTCAGATCTGATCACATCTCATGTGACATCTGAAATCAATTATTTTTCTAATTAAAATAAATTTAAAATCAGATCTAAATAATTTTAGAACCATGGCTCTGATACCAGTTGAAGGGAAATCCTGATTTCCCGGTCCAGGTTCGTTCAGATCTGATCAGATCAAGAGATATATTTCAAAAATTTTTCTCTTGATCCCAATCAGATCTTGATATGTTTTAGATCTGATTCTTATTATTTTAATAAAATAAAATAAAATAAAGATAAATTAAATCAAATTTAATTTACCTGATTCTGGGTAATCCTATTACCCTGTTGATGATCCTGTTTGCAGCGGAAGGTTCTGGATCTTAGCCACGCAAGCGCCTGGCCTCTACCGGTATCCACTCGGGTTGGATCTGGAGATCCTCTTCTTCTCTATCACACCTCCAAAAATTCAGATCTGGATCTGATCTGGAGGATCTTCAAAACTCCTTTTGAAGATGAGCAGTCGTCCTTTGCAGCAGCGCAGCCTTCTTGCTTTTGATCGCCTTTCTTTGATCTGAATCGCACCAACCAAGGTCCAAAACTCCTTTTGGACGTGGAGAGCAAGGGGAGAAGATGGTTTGGCATGGAGAAGGAGGGGAGAGGCAGCCTTGGGGCATGGGGAACTTTGATCTCAATTCAATTCTTAATCTGAGTTGGGCACAGGGTCTTATTTATAGACTGAGCTGTGATCCAACTCCTCTTATTCCCAACCAATCACAACCCTTTGTGAAATCAGATCTAAATCTGATTGGTGGGAATAGAGTCCCCTGGATTCCTCCTTAGAGGGTGCCTAAGACCAGTCAAAGTTGGTTCTTAGAAGAACTCTAATTGGAATCCAAAAGAGGAGATGGAGTCCTTGTCCAACAAGGACTCC
>QRFJ01007911.1:0-10705 GCA_006176705.1 Cocos nucifera | reverse complement strand
TCTTAAGACTAAGAGATTAGGAAGAAAAATTAAGAAGATAAAAGAAAAAGAAAGATAGATAAGGAGAGGCAAGGAAGGTGACATAAAGGCTTAAAGAAGGTCTTGCCCTTTTTAATTAAAGTTCTTATTATTAGAACTCTAATTATATAAATCAGAGGTGCTGGTGTCTTGATCAAGTCTCTGTGTGGATCAACGTTGGAGGGTGAACACGTGGGCACCTGGTGGAAACCCTGACGGACTGCTACCGACGATCAGGGTCAATTTAGGGTTTAGCGATAAGAGGTATGTTCTAATACTTTCTTTTATATTACAAATGCATGTTATATGATTTAATTGCTAATGAGGTGGTCCTAGGGTTCGGGTTTGGTTTATATGATTTCATGTTTTTGCTTTGAAATCCATGCTTCCACCCTGTACACCAAATCCCATCAGTGGTATCAGAGCAAGCCTTATTAGGTTAAATCATATAATGCTTTGCTTATAGTATAATGGCATAAATGAAAAATATGATATAATATTTTTAGCATGTTTTAATTTTATATGATGAGATCATATTCTTTTTCTTATCATAATGAGATTATGTTGTATATATTATTCTGTAAAGGTTGCCCTGATATAGTGGAAAGTATTCACTATATAATGATGGTTGTCCTAGAATAATTATACATGTTAATTGACATATATAAATTTTATCATAATTAATGCTATTATGCATTTAGTTTGTTTTAAATCAATATGTGCATTGAGACCATTTAAATCCCTCTATAAAAAAAATTATATTAAGTTGTAGTGTAATTAATCTTTAGCTAAATCAGTCAGGATGTCTAATTGATCAATCGGTGTCTAGAAAAAATGGTTCTTGATTGGTAAAGAGAACATGATTTTTTAATTGGTTCCGTTGTCTGACCTGGCCAATTTATTGGTGTCTAAGGAAAGCAATGGGGGGACTCCCATTTCTCTCCCATTTACCTAGCCGATTTGATTAATTTAATTTCAGATTGAAATGCTTAATATTATATTCACTACATTAAGGCCTTCCTTCATACTAGTTTCTTATTATGTCCAGAACCATGTTAGTTCTGTTGTGTAACCACAAGATCTATCATGGGAAAAGATGTAATATTAATCTAGTGCATTGAGATGCTTACAGCATTTTGAATATACTACTTTGTTGTGTAACCACAAAAGTAGTTATATTTTAATTTTGACTGTATAGAAATGAAGGGTTCTACTTAAACTAAAACATTAAAGTTTGTTGTGCTAACACAAGGCTATTAATGTTTTAGAGGCAAAAGTTTTTTGAGAGTTGCATAAAATGCAATTGGAAAGAGTTTCCTACCTTTGAACTTATAATAGGTTTGTTGTGCAACCACAAGACTTTTTATAAGGAATTAGGATCTTATTCTCACTAAGAAAATCAATAAGAGGGTTATGATTTTTAGTGGGAGACATAATTAAATTAAAGTCCTAATTTAATTATGTTTTTGTCATCATGAATTGTTTGCTTATATATTGTTCTTTATTATGTAGATTAAATGGCTTCTTCACTTTCATTACGTTCAATTTTGGATTCAAATAAATTGACTGGTCAAAATTATGTTGACTGATTGAGAAACCTAAAAATAGTACTCAGTCAAGAAAAACTCTCCTATATTCTTGATGCCCCTGATCCTAAGCCATTAGAAAATGATGCCACAGATGAAGATAAGTCCACATACAAGATGTGGCAAAATGATTCTCTTACTGTCAAATGCATCATACTTGCCTCTATGAATAATGAATTACAGAGGCAGCATGATAGCATGGACACTCAGTCCATATTGCTCAATCTAAAAGAGCTTTATGGAGAGCATAGTAGGACTGCTAGATATGAGATATCTAAGCAATTATTTCATGCAAGAATGATAGAAGGAACATCCATACAAAATCATGTTTTGATGGTAATTGACCTAATCACTCGATTAAGTCAATTAGGTTTTGTAATGGATGGAGAGTTAAGTCAGGATTTGATCCTGCAATCACTCCTAGAATTATTTTCTCAGTTTGTCATGAACTATCACATGAACAAACTAAATTCTTCATTGCCTGAGCTATTAAATATGCTCAAGACAGCAGAAAGCCATATCAAGAAAGATAAGGCTCCTCTTCTTCTTGTGGAAGGGATCTCCAAGAAGAAGGCAGGCAAAAAGGGTTCAAAGAGAAGGTTGAATCCTAAAAGTGGTATAAATAAGAAGAAAAAGGGAAAGAAGGTCTCCGGACAAATGACCTATTTTCACTATGGCAAAGCAGGCCATTGGAAGAGGAATTGCAAGGCTTACCTTGCAACCGTGAAGTCTGGTGCAAATAATGCACCAAAAGGTATGTATGAGATACATACTATATTATCATTAAATTCTTCCATTTCAAATTCTTGGGTATTAGATATCGGCTGTGGTTTTCATATCTGCAAATCTTTGCAGGGGCTGCAGAAAATTAAGAGTTTGAAGAAAGGTGACTTCAAGCTCTATGGCGCTGGAGGAGAGTCTATCCAAGCAGAAGCTGTAGGGACAAATATATTGAAGTTACCTTATGGAAAGATCTTAGAGCTTACAAATTATTATTATATGCCTAAGATCATTAGAAATATTATATCTATACCCTTGTTATTAAAATAAGGTTATAGTCTTAATGTAACGAGCGAAGGTTGCTCGATCAAATATTCTAATGAAAATATTTGTTTTGGCATATTTAGCAATGGTTTGTTGACTCTATGTTTGGATGACAATATATTTCATATTGATGAAAATGAAAAATGTAAGAGAGATGACATAAATAATACTTTACTTTGGCATTGTCGATTAGGTCATATTAGTGAGGCTAGGATTAACAAGTTATACAAAGAAAAGTTCTTTGATCCTTTTGATTATGAATCATTGGGAAACTTGTGAATCATGCCTCATGGGTAAAATGACCAAGATTCCATTTAATGGACATAGAGAAAGGACAAATGAGTTATTAGGACTTGTACATACGGATGTATGTGGTCCTATGACAACTCAAGCCAGAGGAGGATACTCTTATTTTATTACATTCACTGATGATTTATCTAGGTTTGGATATGTGTATCTTATGAAACACAAATCAGAAGCCTTTGATAAATTTAAAGAGTATCAAAGTATGGTCGAAAAACAAACTGGACAATGTATAAAAATCCTTCGATCTGATCGGAGAGGAGAATACTTATCTAGTGAGTTTCTAGACTATCTTAAAGTTAAAGGGATTCTCTCTGAATGGACACCTCCTTATACACCATAATTAAATGGTGTAGCCGAAAGAAAAAATCATACCTTATTAGATATGGTACGGTCCATGATGTGCTTCACTGATTTACCTATTTTCTTCTGGGGTCATGCTCTGGAGACTGCAATTTACATCTTGAATAGAGTTCCTTCTAAATCTGTATCTAGTACTCCATATGACATATGGAGAAGTAAGAAACCTAATCTTAAGTATCTTAAGATATGGGGTTGTCCAGCTTATGTCAAAAGAAATTTTGGACATAAACTTGATGCTAGATCAGACAGATGTCTATTTATAGGATATCCTAGAAATAGTATAGGATATTATATTCTACCATCCTACTGAACAAAAGGTATTTGTAAGTAGGCATGCCATTTTCATGGAAAAAAGAATTTATCCTAGAAAAGGGCAGTGGCAGAAATATTGAACTTAGTGAAGTTCAAGAAAAATAAATAGAAATTTCTCAACCATATAATCATATAAAAGAACCAGAACACATAACTCCTATCCGTAGGTCTAAAAGAGTACGAAATACACCTATGAGGTATGGTTTCATTATTGAGAACAATGAAGCCCAAGTCATTGAAAATGATGAACCTCTGACCTATGCGGAAGCAGTCAAAAGTAAGGACTCTTACAAATGGCTGGCTGCCATGCAATCCGAAATGGAATCCATGCACACCAACAAAGTATGGACTTTGGTGGATGCACCAGAGGATATAAACCCTATTGGATGCAAATGGATTTTTAAGAAAAAGATTGGAGCTGATGGTCAAATAGAAACCTATAAGGCCAGATTGGTGGCTAAGGGTTTTAGGCAAAAATAGGGGATTGATTATGATGAAACATTTTCACCTATTGCCATGCTCAAATCTATTCGGATTATGCTTGCTATAGCAGCATACCACGATTATGAAATATGGCAAATGGATGTAAAGACTGCCTTCCTTAATGGTTTCCTTGAGGAGGAGGTCTATATGTCACAGCCAGAGGGATTTGAGTCAAATGAGAAACCAAATCAGGTATGCAAGCTTAAGAGATCCATTTATGGATTAAAGCAAGCATCAAGGAGTTGGAACATCCATTTTGATGAAACAGTAAAAGAGTTTGGTTTTATCAAGAATGTTGATGAACCATGTGTGTACAAGAAAACTAGTGGGAGAACCATAGTCTTCTTGGTTCTGTATGTAGATGACATACTACTCATTGGGAATGATATCCCAATGTTACAATCAGTCAAATTATGGCTATCAAATAAGTTTTTCATGAAAGATTTGGGAGAAGCATCCTATATACTAGGAATAAAGATCTATAGAGATAGATCTAAGAGGATGCTAGGCTTGTCCCAATCAAGGTACATTGACTTAATACTGAAAAGATTCAGTATGGATGGGAGTAAAAGAGGTTATTTACCCATGAGTCAAGGCATACATCTCTCTAAAAAGATGTCTCCTAAGACACCTGAAGAGAGAAATAGAATGAGTTCTATTCCTTATGCTTCGGCTGTTGGATCAATAATGTATGCCATGTTATGTACAAGGCCTGATGTTGCTTATGCTTTAGGCATTGCAAGTAGATTTCAAGCTGATCCAGGAGAGGATCATTGGAAAGCTGTGAAAAATATTCTTAAGTACTTGAGAAGGACTAAAGATATTTTTCTAGTATATGGTGGTTCTGATCTTAAATTAGAAGCATATTCTGATTCTAGTTTTCAATCAGACCCAGATGATAGCAAATCCATTTCAGGGTATGTCTTTACTCTGAATAGTGGAGCAGTAAGTTGGAAAAGTACTAAGCAGCCAACTGTAGCTGACTCAACCACTGAAGCAGAATACATAGCTGTAAGTGAAGCCGCCAAGGAAGCTGTCTGGATGAAGAAGTTCATCACTGAATTGGGAGTTATTCCTGAAATTGAGAATCCAGTACCACTTTACTGTGATAATACTGGAGCTATTAGCTCAAGCAAAGGAACCAAGGTCTCATCATAAATCCAAACACATTCTGAGATGCTTCCATCTCGTTCGAGAAATTATTGAAAGACAAGATGTAGTCATAGAACGAGTGGACACAAAGAACAACATAGCAGACCCATTCACTAAGGCTTTACCACTGCAACTGTTTGATCGCCACCTTGATTGTATGGGATTAAAATATAAGGGCGATTGGCTTTAGTGCAAGTGGGAGATTGAAAGGAATATGCCCTCAAGCCAATTTATTTTTGGGATGTTCTTTGTCTTCCAAGACTCATGTAATGACATTTTTTAATAAATAAAGGCATTTATTTCATCATATGCAGTGTCTTATTATTTATTTAAGATTATGATGAACCCTATAAATTAGGGCTATGATTTTAGGATTATGATGAGATCATACCTAGTGAGACCTAAAATCTTAAAACCCTAATTTAAATATTCCTAGTCGATGGGACATTGAGTTAGGGATCAATGTTTTTCGGTAAGACTAGCACATTCTTTGTATGCTCGATTGAGAGGGTGATTGATCTCACAATAACTTGTGTATGACACTAATACAAGAATGTGGGTGCTCATTAGAGAATGAGTTCACTGAATTGATCCAAATTGAGAATATCTAATGGAGTCTTATCTACATGTCAATAGATGGTTCTCATAGTGGAATTTGTGCATGTAATCCTTTGACCTGAAACTACCATAGAATCTTATATATATAAATCCATATTTTGGTTCATACTCATTCATGACTCAGTTATGTACGGGATGATCTGGATATGGTAGATTATATATATGAAGGTTGTGAGTAGGTTAACATGGAATCGATCTCTCCTGGTAAGAGGAAATAGCATCCTACTTGCTTCAAACAAATGATGATTCAGGAAGACTTTGATCAAAGCATGATGAAAAATTAGAAATGGTTTCTAATATTTCATTAAATGAATCATCATCATAAGATTGAAAGAGAAATGAATATGATATTGGGGTTGACATATTTTCATACCCAGAGTCATATTCAGGATGCAGGGAAGATCGAAGGATCTAGTTGCATGGTAATTTTCACTGAAGGATATTTTTGGTATTTCCATCAAAATTTTACATCTTTCGGATAGTCATGATACGTTGCTAGACGTCAATCATGTCTTGTGGGTTTGATCAAATTAAAATTTTAATTTGATTATTAAATTAGAAAGTGTTCTAAATTAAGTCAAATTGGGTTGGCTAGTTTTGACCTAAATCGGTTTGGTTGAGTTCTAACCAGATTAGGTCAAATCACACCCAGACTCACTGCTGGTTAGATGTGGAAACCCAATGGGTCACACACAAAGAGAATTGATTAAGGGTCTAATTGGATTAGACCATGTTTCCAAGATGAACATGCAAGCACATGTTGCAAACCCTAGCACCTAGTTTCAAATTGGATTCGAATCAGCTTCCGATTTGGGCTAATTAAGATCCGATTTGAGCCAAATAGGATTTGGTCTTGAGTTGGATTAACCTAGATTGATTGGGCTTCAGATTGGGTGCCACATACCTACATCCCACATGCCAGAGAGTCTCTCTCTTATGCGTGGGAAGTCTTTCATGCGCAAAGGACTCTTTGGCGCATGGATTAAGTTGGCGCCTACCTTCTTTGACTTTTTCCAATATTGTTATGTCATGTAAATTTTTATATTGGCATGGACATCAGATATGGGGTGCAGAAGAGTCCTTCTATAGATGAAATTCTTTTTTTTCTTTTCGCCCAAGATGTTTTGTTGCCCAAGAGTCCTTGCCGCCTTTGGACTCCTTGCCGCCCACTTCTTCTTTGGACCAAGTCCTCTTGGGACTTTGACTATTCAAAGTACATCTCCACGCCTTCTTGATGAATGGGCATCCCTTTTTAAGAGCCATTAGATGGCCATCTAATCTGATCCAAACCTTGGATGAATTATGGTGCCATATATTTATGCATTCGCGACTCTTCATAGAAAAACTTACGTAGAATTAGTCCGAAGAGTCCTTCTATTTTAAGGCACCTCTTGGACTAAGTCTACATAATTTTAAATGATGCAAAATTTAGATGGGTGTGAGATTTGATGATGGGGCATGTGAGATATTGATATGGGAAAGGGCATGAGATTTTTAGATGGCACCCCTACGTACATTATAAATAAGGGTGTGCATCAAGAGTCCGGGTGTGTGTGAAACATTATCTTTTCTTTCTTACAAGAGTTTCTTTTTGTCCAATTTTCTTTCTTTCCTTTCTCTTGTCTAGACCTTGTCCTTATAAGGACAAGAAGTCATCTTAAGACTAAGAGATTAGGAAGAAAAATTAAGAAGACAAAAGAAAAAGAAAGATAGATAAGGAGAGGCAAGGAAGGTGACATAAAGGCTTAAAGAAGGTCTTGCCCTTTTAATTAAAGTTCTTATTATTAGAACTTCTAATTATATAAATCAGAGGTGCTGGTGTCTTGATCAAGTCTCTGTGTGGATCAACGTTGGAGGGTGAACACGTGGGCACCTGGTGGAAACCCTGACGGACTGCTACCGACGATCAGGGTCAATTTAGGGTTTAGCGATAAGAGGTATGTTCTAATACTTTCTTTTATGTTACAAATGCATGTTATATGATTTAATTGCTAATGAGGTGGTCCTAGGGTTCGGGTTTGGTTTATATGATTTCATGTTTTTGCTTTGAAATCCATGCTTCCACCCTGTACACCAAATCCATCAGTGGTATCAGAGCAAGCCTTATTAGGTTAAATCATATAATGCTTTGCTTATAGTATAATGGCATAAATGAAAAATATGATATAATATTTTTAGCATGTTTTAATTTATATGATGAGATCATATTCTTTTTCTTATCATAATGAGATTATGTTGTATATATTATTCTGTAAAGGTTGCCCTGATATAGTGGAAAGTATTCACTATATAATGATGGTTGTCCTAGAATAATTATACATGTTAATTGACATATATAAATTTTATCATAATTAATGCTATTATGCATTTAGTTTGTTTTAAATCAATATGTGCATTGAGACCATTTAAATCCCTCTATAAAAAATTATATTAAGTTGTAGTGTAATTAATCTTTAGCTGAATCAGTCAGGATGTCTAATTGATCAATCGGTGTCTAGGAAAAATGGTTCTTGATTGGTAAAGAGAACATGATTTTTTAATTGGTTCCATTGTCTGACCTGGCCAATTTATTGGTGTCTAAGGAAAGCAACGGGGGGACTCCCATTTCTCTCCCATTTACCTAGCCGATTCGATTAATTTAATTCTAGATTGAAATGCTTAATATTATATTCACTACATTAAGGCCTTCCTTCATACTAGTTTCTTATTATGTCCAGAACCATGTTAGTTCTGTTGTGTAACCACAAGATCTATCATGGGGAAAGATGTAATATTAATCTAGTGCATTGAGATGCTTACAGCATTTTGAATATACTACTTTGTTGTGTAACCACAAAAGTAGTTATATTTCAATTTTGACTGTATAGAAATGAAGGGTTCTACTTAAACTAAAACATTAAAGTTTGTTGTGCTAACACAAGGCTATTAATGTTTTAGAGGCAAAAGTTTTTGAGAGTTGCATAAAATGCAATTGGAAAGAGTTTCCTACCTTTGAACTTATAATAGGTTTGTTGTGCAACCACAAGACTTTTTATAAGGAATTAGGATCTTATTCTCACTAAGAAAATCAATAAGAGGGTTATGATTTTTAGTGGGAGACATAATTAAATTAAAGTCCTAATTTAATTATGTTTGTCATCATGAATTGTTTGCTTATATATTGTTCTTTATTATGTAGATTAAATGGCTTCTTCACTTTCATTACGTTCAATTTTGGATTCAAATAAATTGACTGATCAAAATTATGTTGACTGGTTGAGAAACCTAAAAATAGTACTCAGTCAAGAAAAACTCTCCTATATTCTTGATGCCCCTGATCCTAAGCCATTAGAAAATGATGCCACAGATGAAGATAAGTCCACATACAAGATGTGGCAAAATGATTTCCTTACTGTCAAATGCATCATACTTGCCTCTATGAATAATGAATTACAGAGGCAGCATGATAGCATGGACACTCAATCCATATTGCTCAATCTAAAAGAGCTTTATGGAGAGCATAGTAGGACTGCTAGATATGAGATATCTAAGCAATTATTTCATGCAAGAATGATAGAAGGAACATCCATACAAAATCATGTTTTGATGGTAATTGACCTAATCACTCGATTAAGTCAATTAGGTTTTGTAATGGATGGAGAGTTAAGTCAGGATTTGATCCTGCAATCACTCCCAGAATTATTTTCTCAGTTTGTCATGAACTATCACATGAACAAACTGAATTCTTCATTGCCTGAGCTGTTAAATATGCTCAAGACAGCAGAAAGCCATATCAAGAAAGATAAGGCTCCTCTTCTTCTTGTGGAAGGGATCTCCAAGAAGAAGGTAGGCAAAAAGGGTTCAAAGAGAAGGTTGAATCCTAAAAATGGTATAAATAAGAAGAAAAAGGGGAAGAAGGTCTCTGGACAAATGACCTATTTTCACTACGGCAAAGCAGGTCATTGGAAGAGGAATTGCAAGGCTTACCTTGCAACCATGAAGTCTGGTGCAAATAATGCACCAAAAGGTATGTATGAGATACATACTATATTATCATTAAATTCTTCCATTTCAAATTCTTGGGTATTAGATACCGGCTGTGGTTTTCATATCTGCAAATCTTTGCAGGGGCTGTAGAAAATTAAGAGTTTGAAGAAAGGTGACTTCAAGCTTTATGGCGCTGGAGGAGAATCTATCCAGGCAGAAGCTGTAGGGACAAATATATTGAAGTTACCTTATGGGAAGATCTTAGAGCTTACAAATTATTATTATATGCCTAAGATCATTAGAAATATTATATCTATACCCTTGTTATTAAAACAAGGTTATAGTCTTAATGTAACGAGCGAAGGTTGCTCGATCAAATATTCTAATGAAAATATTTGTTTTGGCATATTTAGCAATGGTTTGTTGACTCTATGTTTGGATGACAATATATTTCATATTGATGAAAATGAAAAATGTAAGAGAGATGACATAAATAATACTTTACTTTGGCATTGTCGATTAGGTCATATTAGTGAGGCTAGGATTAACAAGTTATACAAAGAAAAGTTCTTTGATCCTTTTGATTATGAATCATTGGGAACTTGTGAATCATGCCTCATGGGTAAAATGACCAAGATTCCATTTAGTGGACATAGAGAAAGGACAAATGAGTTATTAGGACTTGTACATACGGATGTATGTGGTCCTATGACAACTCAAGCTAGAGGAGGATACTCTTATTTTATTACATTCACTGATGATTTATCTAGGTTTGGATATGTGTATCTTATGAAACACAAATCAGAAGCCTTTGATAAATTTAAAGAGTATCAAAGTATGGTCGAAAAAATAAACTGGAC
>QRFJ01007910.1:0-41443 GCA_006176705.1 Cocos nucifera | reverse complement strand
TGCAGAAGATAGGTCAAATGAAATTAGAAAAAAATGGGCTATTGAGTCGCGTTGACTTTCAAGTCATATCCAACTTATGAATCTTGGTCTTCAAGGCAAAATGACTAAACTCTCAATTTGTACGACAATGGGGAAAAGGGCCACAATCTCCTTGCCCTAGTACATATGATGTTGCGGCCCATTGATATGCCTAGCTAAGGCAATTTTATCTTACTTCATTCCCTTTATCGATGATCTATGCTAGGTATGGGTATGTGTATCTTATTGAGACACAAGTTGAAGCTTTTGAAAAGTTCAAAGAATTCAGACATGAAGTCAGAAAAGTAAAACTGAAAAATTCCATTAAGGTTCCTTCGATTAGATCGAGGAGGTGATATCTGTAGTCGGAAATTTCTAACTATCTCAAGGAAAATGGCATAGTCGCTCTTAATGGACTCCATCACAGGAAACACCTCACTCAAACGGAGATTTTCAGAACGGAGAAATCAGACTCTATTGGATATGGTCTGATCATTGATGAGCTTCACAGACCTTCTTGATTTTCTTTGGGGACATCATTATTACTTCAATTTACTACTGAATAAGGTTCCCTTTAAAACCGTTCCTTACCACACGTATGGAGATATGGCATGGTAAGAAACCAAAGTCTGAGTCATCTCAGAATTTTCTGGGTTGTCCGGCTTCATGTCAAAAGATAACAAAGCAGACAAGTTTAGAGTTTAGGTCCTTTCAGCTCTGATTCATAGGAATCTAAAGAGTCATTAGGCATACTATTCTACATCCAGAAGACCATAATGGATTTGTCAGTCGAATTTGCCATCTTTTTGAAAAATAGTTTAATTCAAGATAGCGACACTGAAAGCAGGATTAAACGACCTTGATGAGAAAGCTCTCACAATACACATGACTAAGGACCAATTAGAACCAAATCAGGTTGAGCAATAAGAAACAACTACCTCTCAACCTGGTAGATCGAAAAGATTTTCCATCCCCCTGAAAGATACTTAAGGTATTATTTTAGAGGAAGTAGAGAAAATATTCTTCGTAGGTAATGGTGCTCATGTGATGATCAAAAACCTAACAATGAGGGCCAATATCAAATTATCGACTCAAGAAATGGCTAGAGGCAATGCGTCAGAAAAATTGACTCGATGCACTCAAACCAAGTCTGAAACGCTTGATAGATCCACCAGAAGGTATAGTACCTATTGGGTGTAAATGGATTTCAAAGAGAAAGATTGGTGCAGATGGAAATGTTAGACATTCAGGCTAACTAGTGGCAAAAGATTATAGTCAAATAGAAGGCATTGACTATCAGGATACCTTTTTCCCAATGCTATGCTAAAATCCATCCACACATTGCTTGCCATTGCCAGCCATTTGATTATGAAATATGGAAATTGGATGTGAAAATGGCATTCTTAAATGGATATCTTGAAGGGAAAGATATCTATATAGAATAGCCCACTAGGTTTCTATCCAGTATACTGATCACAAGGTTTGCAAGCCCTGCAAAGGTCCATATGGACTTAACAAGCATCTCGGAGCCTGGAACACCCATTTCAATGATGTGAATCAAAATGTTTAGTTTCATAAAAAAATGAAGAGGAACTATGTGTCTTCAAAAAGGTCGTGGGACACTGTTGTCTTCCTCATCATTGTATGTGGATGACATACCTCCTTATTGGGAATGATATTCCTATATCGACGACAGTCAAATATGGCTTGTCCAAGAACAATTCTCCATGAAGACCTAGGTGAAGCATCCTTTATTTTAGAGAGATTAAGGTGTTAGAAATAGACGCGAATAGAAGCTAGATTTCACAGAAGATGTAATAGAGGAAGTACTAAAGAGGTTTAGTAATAGAAAACTCTAAGAGGAGATTAATACCTTCAGACATGGTATTCATCTTTCCAGAAAGATGTTGCCCTAGCACACCTGAGGAAATAGAATGCATTTGAGCAAGATTCCCTTTATGCTCTGCAATGAGGATCTCATGTATCCATGCTATGTACACGACCTGATATAGCCCATGCTGTGAGTGTCCACAAGCAGATATCGATCAAATCTAGGTGAAGAACACTGGGACTTTTTGAAATATATCCTTAAATAACTTAAAAGAACTAAGGATATGATGTTGGTCTTGGTAATTAGAGAGACTCTAAGTTCAGGAAATCACACAGAGTCAAGATTTCAATGTCCGATGTAGATGACGAAGTCGAACATCTAGGAGTCTGTTCATGCAATGGTGGTACTGTCAGTTGGAAGAGTTTCAAGCAAATCGTGATAGCAGATTCCACCATGGAAACAGAATATTTCGCTGCATCAAAGGCCGTGAAGAAAGCATTTTGGTACAAAAAGTTTGCTGCATAAATCGACGTAATGCCATCATATGCCATTACTTTGTACTGCGACAATAATGGCACCATAGCACTTGCTATGGAGCCAAGGTCTCACCAGAAATCCAAGCACATGGAGCGGCAATACCACCTCATCCACGATTACCTCGAGAAAGGATATGTCGAGGTCAGGAGAGTCAATTTCGCAGACAATGTAGCAGACCCACATACAAAGCCGTTGGGATAATAAAAAAATCGAATCACCTGAGAAGATGGGACTTAGACTGTAGCCAAATTGGCTTAGGATAAGTGGAAAATTGTTAGATATATGTGCGCCTAGAAGCCAGAATTGGCTGACACTTGTAATACACTTCTAAGGGCAAAATTATAATTTTGACTATAATCAATAAAATGGGTTATTTTCTATCACAAATGTATATTTAGTGTCTATGATAAATCCTTTGAGTAATGGTAATGATAATTCATATTTTTTCAAGAGTTGAAAAATTTAAGACATGAATATATCTTATTAACTCGAAAATGCTTCCCGACCATAGGATCATCACGAGGGTGGTGATTGATCTGGAAGGTTGGTGTACAATCGCTTCTCTTTAGTAGGTGAGTCTTGAGTCTACGGTGTGGAGACACCAGAGCGAGAGTATAGGTACTCGTTAGAGAATGAGGGCATTGAGTGTGACCACCTCGAGTAGTCATTAGGAAGTCTACCTTCTGTCGTCAATGACTCGACTCGATGCTGCAGTGGTGTGTCTGGTTCTTTGACCTAAGGTGCATCGGTAGTTCACCTTGAGGGTGTTATAGTTTGACTACACCATAACTCGATCTCCTAGCCATTCGGAATCTTGAGGTGTATGTTGGCTATAGCATGTTCATTGTAGGAACTGAATTGCATCAAGATGGAATCTATCTACCTCGGTGGTAGAGGAGCAGCCCTATGATGATCATGAGAATCAAGTTCAGAAGCCCATGGCCGTGGCAGAGTGAAATAATAGAAAGAGTTTCTATTTAGGTTTTCACATTGCACTTGAATCAAATGATTACATTATATGACAGAAACTAGGGTTTGATGAGTTCACCTTAACCCTAATCTGATCAGAGCTCAAGATGAAGAACTTAATCACACAGATAGCTGCACCAAGAGGTTCGCATTCAGCTCTGATGGATTGCGACCATATACTACTAGGTGTCACTAGTGGATTTTGACTTCTGTCCACATGTCATGCACCTATTGGAGAGCTGGTGGGGGCTTGTCCCCCTACCAGAACCTGGCAAGGAGGAGGGCGCATGCCAAGGGTGGCGTGCACCCAAGTATGAGGCGCCTAGGAGTCCCAATTGGATAGGGACTCCATCTCCTTTTTGGATTTTGATTAGACTCCTCCTAAGAACCAACTTTGATTGGTCTAAGGTGTCATCTAAGGATGAATCCAAGGGACTCTATTCCCACCAATTAGATTTAGATCTAATTTCACAAAGGGTTGTGATTGGTTGGGATGAAGAGGAGTTGGATCATGCATAGTCTATAAATAAGACCCTATGCCCAACTCAAAGCAATTGACATAATTCTCTACGCTCCAAGATTGCCTCTCTCTTCCTCCTCCATGCCAAGTCCATCATCTCCCTCTCCTCTCCACGTTCAAAGTAGTTTGGGATCCCAATTGGTGCAATCTAGGTGAGAGAAAGACGACAGAAAACTAGAAGGCTGCGCTGCTGCAAAGGACAACTGCTGATCTTCGAAAGCTGTTTTAAAGATCCTCCAAATCAGATTCAGATCTAATTTTTGGAGAAGTGATAGAAAAAAAGAGGATCTCCAAATCCAGCCTGAGTGGATATCGGTAGAGGCCAGGCACTTGCGTGGCTAGTTCCAGAACCTTCTGCTACTTACAGGATCATCAACGGGTAATAGGATTACACTACGTCAAGGTAAATTAAATATGATTTAATTTATCTATATTTTATTTTATATTATTAGAATAATAAAAATTAGATCTTGAAATATTTTAGTTCTGATTTGGATCAAAGAGAAAAATTTTTGAAATATATCTCTTGATCCGATCAGATCTGAACGAATATGGTCTAGAAAATCAGGATTTTCCTTCATCATGCACTTATTGGAGAGCAGATAGGGGCTTGTCCCCTCTCTAAAAATTGAAAAGAAGGGGGCGCATGCCTAGGATGGTGTGCACCCATGGATAGGGATGCTGGAGTCCCATATGGATGGGACTCTAGGTTGCTTCTTGGTTTCTACTTAGGTGACCCTTGGGTATCTACTTTAACCAGTCTTAGGCACCATCTAAGAATGAACCTATGGGTCTCTCATCTGACTGGATCAGTGATGTCATCTCACCAATCAGATTTAAATCTGATTGTACGAAGCAACAAGATAGATCTGGGTGATGCAGCACTGCATGGCGCAGCAGAGTCTATAAAAAGATCCTATCTGCACCCACTTCTAAGCTCTCCTCCTCTTAGCCATGCCCCAAGGCTTTCCCTCTCCCTTCTTCATGCCACCATCTAGCCCTCTCCCTCCTCTCCATGCCCAAAGAAGTTGGGCCTTCAGATTAGTGCGAGTCAGGCAAGAAAATGCTGACGAAAAAAGGAAGAAGGCAGCACTGCTGCAGAGATGATAGGTAATCTTCAGAAGATGTTTTGAAGATTCTCCAAATTAGATCCAGATCTAATTTTTGGAGAAAAAAAGAGAAGGAGAAGATCTTCAGATCTAGTCTAAGTGGATATCAGTAGAGGCCAGGTACTTGCATTGCTAGATCCAGAACCTTAGATCTTCCGCAGGATTATCAATAGATAATCAGATTACCTAGAATCAAGGTAAAATTAATTTAGAATTAATTTAATTTAATTTTATTATTTATCAAATCATAAAATTAGATTTTAAAAGTGTCAGATCTGACTTGGGTCTAAGAAGAAATTTTTGAAATATGCCTCTTGATCCAATCAGATCTGAACGAACCTGATCCGAAAAATCAAGATTTTCCTTCAACTGGTATCAGAGCCAGGTTCTTATAGAATTTATTTAGATCTAATTTAATCTAATTAATTAGTGATTTTAGATATCACAAGAGATATGATTAGATCTATAATCTAAAAAATAAAAAATTAAAATTAATTAATCTAGATCTAATATGTATGAGATACATAACTAGACTAGGAATAGAATTGTTCTATGTGTAGTCTAGTATAATCATATATTTTGTTTGATTAAATATAATTTTTAAATATATTTATTTATTATTTTTTGATCTTATAAATATTATAATCATATCTAAAAATAGAAAATAAATTATATTTAATTTATTCATATGAGATATGATAGTTGCATGTTTAGATAAGTTGTAGAATAGTTCTGCAAATAGGGCTAGATTAAATTTTATTTGATAAAATTAAATTTAAATTTAAATTTTTAGATAATTATGAGATAATTTAGATCTAGAAAACAAACATGCATGATATATGTGATATATACAAAATATGTTTTAATTAGATCTATTTTTTTATATGAGATATATGCTTAGATCTAATTCATTTTTATAGATTAGTTGTATTTTTGATTAAGGCATTCCCCTTGGCCGTCCAGTCATAAGAACAAAGTAGGGCTTAAAGATCCTCTCCTCCCATTCAATGGGGTGTTCTTATGATGTGTAAGGGTGCTGCGCGTTCGTCCTTAATCAGAAATTGAAAACTTACTTTCTGCAAAATCCTAGATCCTGAAATTCTAGGATCTTATTTATATGTTTTGTTTAGGAATCCTAACATAATTAAGAATTAAGTTTATGAAATATTAATTAGATCTAAAATTGAGAATTTTAGATCTAAGATATATTCATAAAATTGGGTTCGGACTTGGGTAGCTCAATTAGATCTAGCGGTTGATCAAACCGAATCAAGAGTTGATTAGATGGGATCAACAATGCTTAAATTGACCAGCCAAATAGGATTAAGTCTGGGTCAAGATTGAATCATGTGAGTGATCGATCAAGCTAAGACCTAATTAGGCTCAGTGGTTAGATTCTAGATTGTAGGCTAATCCGATTAGTTCTGGCTCAACAATTAGGTGTCTAAGGTAAGTTTGGCAGATACGACTGACTAGTTTTTAATTAAAAGCTACTTGACTCGAATGCATTCTTATCGGGTTAATGGCATATCCCTTCCATCGGTCTCACTTACTTGGCCATGTTTGTTGACTTAGTTCTGACCTGAGGTGGTCAATAATCTGAGCTAACCCATGCCACTAGGTTAGTCATAATGGTTATGACTATGTCAAGTCTAGTTTAATGAGACCTAAATTAAATCTTCCTAAGAAAAAATTAAGTCTAAGGTCTTCCACCATTGTAGATGTGCGGGCCCTTCCCAGGGTTGATTGTTCTCGACTGGTTACAGTGGTTTAGTTACACCGAAAAGATGCAACCATGTCTATTAGGCATTGGATGCTACAGGCTGGAGGATGGATTGGGTTCAATATTTTGGATACGGTGAGAGACCCAATTAGAAATCCAATCTGTGCAAATGGTGGATCTGACTTAACTAAGGAGTGGATCAATATTTCAGACACGGTGAGATTCATGAATTAGAGATCAAGTTCGGGTGCACCATGATTAGAGAATCATTGAATAAGAGTTGTTCACTCATTGGCAAACCCATCATCAATAACTATTAGGTGAGGTGATGAGTCAATTGGTGGGACCGCACCATCCATTAGAAATCATAATCGTAGAGATTTTTGCATCTCTATAAAGGGAGTGTAGAGATCCGAGAAAATAGTGGGAGCTAATTTATTTTAACATAAAATCTCTAAATAAATTGGTTAAGTCTTAATTACAAAATCTAACTAGAAACTTTGACTCTCTACAGAAAAATATCTACATCTAACCCACTAGCACAAATTCTGGACACCCATAGATTGACCGAACCAAATTACAAGGATTGGCTTCGAAACTTCAAAATTGTTTTGGATTTTGAGAAGTTAACTCATGTATTGGATTAGGATCCTCCCACCTTACCAGCTTGTCCATCCACTAAATGATAGAAGGAACATCCATACAAAATCATGTTTTGATGGTAATTGACCTAATCACTCGATTAAGTCAATTAGGTTTTGTTATGGATGGGGAGTTAAGTCAAGATTTGATCCTGCAATCACTCCTAAAATCATTTTCTTAGTTTGTCATGAACTATCACATGAACAAACTGAATTCTTCATTGCCTGAGCTATTAAATATGCTCAAGACAGCAGAAAGCCATATCAAGAAAGATAAGGCTCCTCTTCTTCTTGTGGATGGGATCTCTAAGAAGAAGGCAGGCAGAAAGGGTTCAAAAAGAAGGTTGAATCCTAAAAGTGGTATAAATAAGAAGAAAAAGGGGAAGAAGGTCTCCGGACAGACGACCTATTTTCACTACGGCAAAGCAGGTCATTGGAAGAGAAATTGCAAGGCTTACCTTGCAACCGTGAAGTCTGGTGCAAATAATGCACCAAAAGGTATGTATGAGATACATACTATATTATCATTAAATTCTTTCATTTCAAATTCTTGGGTATTAGATACCGACTGTGGTTTTCATATCTGCAAATCTTTGCAGGGGCTGCAGAAAATTAAGAGTTTGAAGAAAGGTGACTTCAAACTCTATGGCGCTGGAGGAGATTCTATCCAAGCAGAAGCTGTAGGGACAAAAATATTGAAGTTACCTTATGGGAAGATCTTAGAGCTTACAAATTATTATTATATGCCTAAGATCATTAGAAATATTATATCTATACCCTTGTTATTAAAACAAGGTTATAGTCTTAATGTAACGAGCGAAGGTTGCTCGATCAAATATTCTAATGAAAATATTTGTTTTGGCATATTTAGCAATGGTTTGTTGACTCTATGTTTGGATGACAATATATTTCATATTGATGAAAATAGAAAATGTAAGAGAGATGACATAAATAATACTTTACTTTGGCATTATCGATTAGGTCATATTAGTGAGGCTAGGATTAACAAGTTATACAAAGAAAAGTTCTTTGATTCTTTTGATTATGAATCATTAGGAACTTGTGAATCATGCCTCATGGGTAAAATGACCAAGATTCCATTTAGTGGACATGGAGAAAGGACAAAAGAGTTATTAGGACTTGTACATACAGATGTATGTGGTCCTATGACAACTCAAGCCAGAGGAGGATACTCTTATTTTATAACATTCACTGATGATTTATCTAGGTTTGGATATGTGTATCTTATGAAACACAAATCAGAAGCCTTTGATAAATTTAAAGAGTATCAAAGTATGGTCGAAAAATAAACTGGACAATGTATAAAAATCCTTCGATCTGATCGAGGAGGAGAATACTTATCTAGTGAGTTTCTAGACTATCTTAAATTTAAAGGGATTCTCTCTGAATGGACACCTCCTTATACACCGCAATTAAATGGTGTAGCCGAAAGAAAAAATCATACCTTATTAGATATGGTACGGTCCATGATGTGCTTCACTGAATTACCTATTTTCTTCTGGGGTCATGCTCTGGAGACTGCAATTTACATCTTGAATAGAGTACCTTCTAAGTCTGTATCTAGTACTCCATATGACATATGGAGAAATAAGAAATCAAATCTTAAGTATCTTAAGATATGGGGTTGTCCAGCATATGTCAAAAAAAATTTTGGACATAAACTTGATGCTAGATCAGACAGATGTCTATTTATAGGATATCCTAGAAATAGTATAGGATATTTATTCTACCATCCTACTGAACAAAAGGTGTTTGTAAGTAGGCATGCCATTTTCATGGAAAAAGAATTTATCCTAGAAAAGGGCAGTGGCAGAAATATTGAACTTAGTGAAGTTCAAGAAAATCAAATAGATATTTCTCAACCATATAATCACATAAAAGAACCAGAACACATAACTCCTATCCATAGGTCTAAAAGAGTAAGAAATTCACCTGTTAGGTATGGGTTCATTATTGAGAACAATGAAGCCCAAGTCATTGAGAATGACGAACCTCTGACCTATACGGAAGCAGTCAAAAGTAAGGACTCTTACAAATGGCTGGCTGCCATGCAATCCGAAATAGAATCCATGCATACCAACAAAGTATGGACTTTGGTGGATGCACCAAAGGATATAAATCCTATTGGATGCAAATGGATTTTTAAGAAAAAGATTGGAGCTGATGGTCAAATTGAAACCTATAAGGCCAGATTGGTGGCTAAGGGTTTTAGGCAAAAACAAGGGATTGATTATGATGAAACATTTTCACCTATGGCCATGCTCAAATCTATTCGGATTATGCTTGCTATAGCAGCATACCACGACTATGAAATATGGCAAATGGATGTAAAGACTGCCTTCCTTAATGGTTTCCTTGAGGAGGAAGTCTATATGTCACAGCCAGAAGGATTTGAGTCAAATGAGAGACCAAATCAGGTATGCAAACTTAAGAGATCCATTTATGGATTAAAGCAAGCATCAAGGAGTTGGAACATCCATTTTGATGAAACAATAAAAGAGTTTGGTTTTATCAAGAATGTGGATGAACCATGTGTGTACAAGAAAACTAGTGGGAGAACAATAGTATTCTTGGTTCTGTATGTAGATGACATACTCCTCATTGGGAATGATATCCCAATGTTACAATCAGTCAAATTATGGCTATCAAATAAGTTTTTCATGAAAGATTTGGGAGAAGCATCCTATATACTAGGAATAAAGATCTATAGAGATAGATCTAAGAGGATGCTAGGCTTGTCCCAATCAAGGTACATTGACTTAATACTGAAAAGATTCAGTATGGATGGGAGTAAAAGAGGTTATTTACCCATAAGTCAAGGCATACATCTCTCTAAAAAGATGTCTCCAAAGACACCTGAAGAGAGAAATAGAATGTGTTCTATTCCTTATGCTTCGGCTGTTGGATCAATAATGTATGCCATGTTATGTACAAGGCCTGATGTTGCTTATGCTTTAGGCATTGCAAGTAGATTTCAAGCTGATCCAGGAGAGGATCATTGGAAAGCTGTGAAAAATATTCTTAAGTACTTAAGAAGGACTAAAGATATTTTTCTTGTATATGGTGGTTCTGATCTTAAACTAGAAGCATATTCTGATTCTAGTTTTCAATCAGACCCAGATGATAGCAAATCCATTTCAGGGTATGTCTTTACTCTGAATGGTGGAGCAGTGAGTTGGAAGAGTACTAAGCAACCAACTGTAGCTGACTCAACCACTGAAGCAGAATACATAGCTGTAAGTGAAGCCGCCAAGGAAGCTATCTGGATGAAAAAGTTCATCACTGAATTAGGAATTATTCCTAAAATTGAGAAATCCAGTACCACTTTACTGTGATAATACTGGAGCTGTAGCTCAAGCAAAGGAACCAAGGTCTCATCATAAATCCAAACACATTCTGAGATGCTTCCATCTCGTTCGAGAAATTATTGAAAGACAAGATGTAGTCATAGAACGAGTAGATACAAAGAACAACATAGCAGATCCATTCACTAAGGCTTTACCACTGCAACTGTTTGATCGCCACCTTGATTGTATGGGATTAAAATATAAGGGCGATTGGCTTTAGTGCAAGTGGGAGATTGAAAGGATTATGCCCTCAAGCCAATTTATTTTTTGGGATGTTCTTTGTCTTCCAGACTCATGTAATGACATTTTTAATAAATAAAGGCAATTTATTTCATCATATGCAGTGTCTTATTATTATGATGAACCCTATAAATTAGGGCTATGATTTTAGGATTATGATGAGATCATACTAGTGAGACCTAAAATCTTAAAACCCTAATTTAAATATTCCTAGTCGATGAGACATTGAGTTAGGGATCAATGTTTTTCGGTAAGACTAGCACATTCTTTGTATGCTCAATTAAGAGGGTGATTGATCTCACAATAACCTATGTATGACACTAATACAAGAATGTGGGTGCTCATTAGAGAATGAGTTCACTGAATTGATCCAAATTGAGAATATCTAATGGAGTCTTATCTACATGTCAATAGATGGTTCTCATAGTGGAATTTGTGCATGTAATCCTTTGACCTGAAACTATCATAGAATCTTATATATATAAATCCATATTTTGGTTCAAACTCATTCATGACTCAGTTATGTACGGGATGTTCTGGATATGGTAGATTATATATATGAAGGTTGTGAGTAGGTTAACATGGAATCGATCTTTCCTGGTAAGAGGAAATAGCATCCTACCTGCTTCAAACAAATAATGATTCAAGAAGACTTTGATCAAAGCATGATTAGAAATGGTTTCTAATGTTTCATTAAATGAATCATTATCATAAGATTGAAAGAGAAATGAATATGATATTGGGGTTGACATATTTTCATACCCAGAGTCATATTCAGGATGCAGGAAGATCGAAGGATCTAGTTGCATGGTAAATTTCACTGAAGGGTATGTTTGGTATTTCCATCAAAATTTCACATCTTCCAGGTAGTCATGATACGTTGCTAGACGTCAATCATGTCTTGTGAGTTCGATCAAGTTAAAATTTTAATTTGATCATTAAATTAGAAAGTGTTCTAATTTAAGTCAAATTGGGTTGGCTAGTTTTGACCTAAATCGGTTTGGTTGAGTTCTAACCAGATTAGGTCAAATCACACCCAAACTCACTACTGGTTAGATGTGGAACCCAATGGGTCACACACAAAGAGAATTGATTAAGGGTCTAATTAGATTAGACCATGTTTGCAAGATGAATATGCTAGCACATATAGCAAACCCTAGCACCAGGATTCGAATTGGATTCGAATCAGCTTCCGATTTGGGCTAATTTAGATCCGATTTGAGCCAAATAGGATTTGGTCTTGAGTTGGATTAATCTAGATTGATTGGGCTTCAGATTGGGTGCCTCATATCTACATCCCACATGCTAGAGAGTCTCTCTCTTGCACATGGAAAGTATTTCATGCGCAAAGGACACTTTGGCGCATGGAATAAGATAACGCCTACCTTCTTTGACTTTTCCCATATATTATGTAGTGTAATTTTTTTTTAATTGGCATGGACATCAGATATGGGGTGTAGAAGAGTCCTTCTATAGATAAAAGACTTCTTTTCCTTTTAAATTTTTTCGCCCATGTTGTTTTGTCGCCCAAGATACCTTGCCGCCTACTCCTCCTTGACGTCTCTTGGACCAAGTCAAAAGCTCTTGGGACTTTGACTATTCAAAGTTTTCTTCCATGCCTTCTTGCTGAATGGGCATCCCTTTTTAGAGCCATTGGATGGCTTTGTATCATGATCTAATGGATGAAAAGGGTGGCACCAAGGATGAAGCATCGCGACTCTTCATAAAAAATACGTAGAATTAGTCCGAAGAGTCTTTCTGCTTTAAGGCACCTCTTGGACTAAGTCTATATCTCATTTTTTTTCTGATAAGGCATGAGATTGGCTGATGGGGCATGAGAAATGGATAAGGAAAGGGTGTGAGATTTTTGTTGGCATCCTTACGTACATTATAAATAAGGGTGTGCATCAAGAGTCCGATGATGTGAACATTATCTTTTCTTTCTTACAAGAGTTTCTTTTTGTCCAATTTTCTTTCTTTCTTTCTCTTGTCTAGACCTTATCTTTATAAGGACAAGAAGTCATCTTAAGACTAAGAGATTAGGAAGGAAAATTAAGAAGACAAAAGAAAAAGAAAGATAGATAAGGAAAGGCAAGGAAGGTGACATAAAGGCTTAAGAAGGTCTTGCCCATTTAATTGAAGTTCTTATTACAAGAATTTTAATTATATAAATCAGAGGTGCTGGTGTCTTGATCAAGTCTCTGTGTGGATCAACATTGGAGGGTGAACATGTGGGCACCTGGTGGAACCCCTAACAGACTACTACCGACAATTAGGGATAATTTAGGGTTTAGCGATAAGAGGTATGTTCTAATACTTTCTTTTATATTACAAATGCATGTTATATGATTTAATTGCTAATAAGGTGGTTCTAGGGTTTTGGGTTTGGTTTGTTTTGATTTCATATTTTGCTTTGAAATCCATGCTTCCATCATGTACACCAATCCTATCACGACTCACAACCGACATCTAACAAGGCAATAATGGTGATGTACTTAGAGCACCATGCTAGGGGAAAAATTCAAGTGCCGCAGTCATTTCAAATCATTCAGTCATTAAGAAAGCTTCGACGCTAGTCGAAAAGATTGAAACTTTTCACCTTATGAGGTAGAAAATCAGTTGAGGACTTCAGCAACTATTATTTCGATACTTCTTTCATTTGATCTTCGAACTCAAGAGTAGGGGGACAAATGTTAAGGATAAAACAATTCTAGCCGAAGTCCAATAAGATGCTCGAACTCAATATGACTTCATTCGGTGTTATGACAGTTGTAGCTAAGCTTCAATTGAACTAATTTAGCTCAAAGGGGTTGACCTTTAAGTCGTGTATGCTGGACGAACTTCTTAGTAGAAATAATTTTCTCTTTTCTCAACAATTATAAAACTCCTTTAGGGTATGATGAATTTCGACTGGCCAAACTTGAATGACAAAGGGCATGATAACTGACTCTGGTCCTGATGGCAGCAAAGCCCAGTCAAAGATTGAACCTTAACATCCATTGATTTTGTCTATGGCAGACCTTGAGTGTGGCTGAATCCTTTTATAGCATATGGCATATTAACTTTGCAGCAGGAACCTTGCCCAGTCGAATTTTCCCAGTCATATCCTACCCTGGCCAAACTCCTTTACTCCATGGGTAACGGCAAAACTTGTGTGTGGCCCGGTTCCATCTTTTTTTGACAACTATAGATCCGGCCAGCCAGTACTACACAGATCGACCAGACAAATATGAATAGTGAAATGACTTGATCATCAACATGAATCTAATTCCCAACTTAGAATGGCAATCACTCTATAGAATGGATCATAGCACTCCTTGAATCTGAACTTCAAGCTGATCTTGAAGGCAGCAGATCTTCTAAAAACAAAGTGTTCATCTAACAATCTTAAAGCCAGTTGAACTTCTTTAGAAAATCAGACGATGATTTGGGAAGTTCAACATTCTTCTCTCTGGCCTCCAGCTTGAAAGCTCATGTTAATTCCTGGCCGACTTTGAGGATGGATGAACTCCTTAAAGTCGGTCAAGATCTTCGAAGCTATCAAAGACAGCACTAATGAATTCTAACTAGTGCTAGATTTGCCATCTACCATTCACAAGCTGATCTCCAAGTTCGGCCCTACTAGCTTCAAGTTCTTCATCCCAACATATGCGACCTACTAATAGGTCCAAAAATTATATTTGAACTCCAACAAATAGAACTCAACCGCTTACAAGTCATGACAAATGACAGTCTACTCTCCTTAACAAACTTCACGTGGCCCGAGTGACCTACTAACATTCTATTATGGCTGTCACTTTCATTCTGTTATAGGCTCCGCCTATATAAGGAACCCTCCAAATATGCTTTTCTCTTGGCTCTCCTTTCTGCTCTTAATTTTTTTGAGTACTCTATTCTTATTGGTCGAAAAACTAACTTGACCGTCGGAGGATCCTGCTAGAGCCACCCACCTTCGATCTAGAATTTGCCTTGCAGGTCTTATCGATGACCTTATGTTCACCAGCTCCAGCGAACTTTAGCGTCAGCACTATTTTCTGCACCAATACTATACATGTAGTATTTGATGAAACTAATAATCAATTTTCTAAAAAAGAAGATTTTGCTAATGATAATATTGGAATTAATGACAAAGATGTTGAAAAGCTCACTCTAAAAAATTCTTCAGCTCACAACAATAAGGAAGAAGGCAAAGCAACTGTAAAAGAAATGGAACATCATGAAGATGATTAAGATCAAAGTTTGCCAAAGGAATGGAGGTACACATATGGGCATTCTAAGGATCTAATCATTGGTGATCTATCTCATGGGGAAAAAACTTGCTCTTCCTTAAAAAATGTTAACAATTATCTAGCCTTTGTGTCATAAATTGAACCTAAAACTATAGAAGAAGCTGAAAATGATCCAAATTAGATGATTGCAATGCAGGAAGAATTAAATCAATTTGAAAGAAATAAAGTATGGAGATTTGTTGATATACCAATTAATCATCCAATAATAAGAAATAAATGGATATTCAAAAATAAATTAGATGAAAATGGCATTGTAATAAAAAACAAAGCTGGACTAGTTGCTAAAGAATATAATCAAGAAGAAGGTATTAATTTTGATGAAATATGTGCACCTTTTACTAGATTAGAAGCTATTAGATTATTACTTATCTTTATATATTATATAAATTTTAAATTGTATCAAATGGATGTTAAAAGTGTATTTTTGAATAGATTCTTATCGAAGGAAGTTTATGTAGAACAACCTCCTAATTTTGAAAATCATAATTTTTCTTATCATGTTTTTAGATTACATAAAGCTTTGTACGGTTTAAAATAAGCACCTTGTACTTGGTATAAAAGATTAAACAAGTTCTTACTCAAAAATAGCTTTACTAAAGGTAGTGTAGATATAACCTTATTTTTAAAAAGAAAATGTAGTGACTTGTTGGTTATATAAATCTATGTGGATGACATTATATTTGATACTACTAATGAATTCCTTTATCAAAAATTCTCTAAGTTAATGCAGAAAAAGTGATAAGTGCTATAAATATAATAATAAAAATATTAAATTATAAAATAATTTATCTTATTTTTGAGAATTTGATATTTTTATTGATCTTATGCAGGAAAGAAGGCCACCAATGTGAAGAGCTCAATTTTCTGGTCTAGATGAAACAAGTTTGAAGAAAAACAAAGTTAAATTAAGCCTGGAATTGATTTTCAAAAAAAAATAATTAGCCAGCCAGTTTGGTTCAAACCAGCTCAGCAAACTGACCTAGATCGATCACAAAAGAACCAGACCAATCGCCTGTTGACACCCTGCTGACGTCAGAATTTTTTGTGGCATACGATGGACCGCTATAGTAACCTAGCCAGCAGCATGATGGAGATTTCACACGACGGCACGCACGCTGATTTCCTAGCAAATATGGAGGTCCATGGTGAACCTAGCTCATGATCAGTCTACATGGGATGCAGGCAGGATCGGATGGCTGTTGGTGCTGGAATTTGATTGGACAATAGAGATCGAGGTGCTGACGGATGGCATCCATTCCTCCCGATGAAGATCCAATGGCTGGCGGTGATTCCTGGTTTTAACTAAGCTACAAAATCCTCTGTGCATGATCATGTGGCCCAAATTCAATCATCAAGGAAGATCGGATAGCTGTGGTTTAATCTAATTCGAATGGGATTTTAAAATGAGTTTTTCAATATTTTTTGAGTCATTTGATCGACATCCAATGGTCAGAATCGATTCAGGATTCTCTTTGAGTTGTTTTAAGAGTTTTAAACCAAATTTCTTCATGACTTCTACCTAGAATTCACTTTCTGGCCTATTTAAAGACCTGATGCCGAGAGTAAGCCAAAGAAGAGAGGTTTGAGGAAAACACAAAGAGAGGTTTTAGAGAGAACCTGGGGAGAGTTTAGTTTTAAAAGAGAAAGATAGAGAGAGGGCTAGAGAGAATAGTTTGAGGGAGAAAAAGAAGAAGAAATAGAGAAGAGAGATCTTTTCTTTTTATTTTCTTTTTCTTTCATCTTCCTTTCTTTTTCTAATGACCAGCACACCTATCAGCAGATCTTCTTCATCAAATTCTCCATGCCAAGAGCAACAAATGACCAATCTCAGCAACAAATATATTTTTGTTTGAATTTCTTCATGCTTTTTATTTTATTTGCTATATTTAATCCTTTTGCCATGAACTAAATTTCTTTTACTAAGACTAAGGTGTAGCCACTCTTTTGATGCAATATTCAGTATGATTTGCTTTTAAATTTTATATTTTATTCATGAGGAGTATATAAATCTATTCTTAATACTTTTAGATTATCGGCCATCTTCTAATTAATCTGATGGACATAGATGATATGGATCAAGTACGTCTATGTTGATGCTACTTGATTTATATACCTTGTATCATGAATCAAATTAGAATTCATATGCATGCAGGAATTTTAGTGCACTTTGGATGCAACATATTTTAATTAGAGGATTTCACAAAACTTAAAACATTAGTATTTATTTAAATTATGCCTGGACCAAAGAATAGTTAATAAATATTGATAGTTTTGCTATGCCTAGACCAAAGGATAGTGAATATCTTAGGAGACTCGACCATCACGTGAAACAAAATTAACCAATTTTGCATGATTACTTCAATATTGTATTGATTGAGTTGGTGAACCGATTACCTTAGTAACCTATTGCTTCTGACTTAAACTCTAATAGTTATACTCTCTCTACTTTCTTATAATTTATTAATTTATTTCTTTATTCCTTCTTATTTTTCTTAATTCTCATCAATTGATTTTCTAAATGAAGCTTAGAAAAGAATATTTTTAGTACTTATTTTTCAATCCTCTAGGGATGATACTCTACTCACTCATTTTATTACTTGATCGACTGATGCACTTGACATAGTGATAGATTAGCTTGCATTAAGTTTTTGGCACCGTTGTCGGAGATTGTGTCTAAAATAATATTAAAATTTCAATCCTTACTTTACTTTAGAATTTAATTTTTAATTTTTGTTCTTATTTTCTTTTTAGATTTATGTTCAGTGCATGACATGTACTGGACATAGTGATTTATTACCTTTTGACCCAGAAATTGAGAGGATAATCAGATGACTACATCAAAAAAGAAACATGGTAGCCGAAGATCCAAATGACATCAATCTAAGAGAAGATATGATGGTAGAAGGACAACAAGAAGCTATTCGAGTGGCACATCATCTATTAAATAATTATATCACATCATCTATAGCCGATGCAGCTTCAAGCATTAGGAGACCACCTATGCGAGCAAACAACTTTGAAATAAAATCGATGATGATCCAGATGATTCAACCAACTATCCAATTCAGTGGACACGTGCATGATGATCTGAATGCTCATATTTTTAATTTTCTTGAACTTTATGATACTTTTAAAATTAATGAGGTGTCGGATGATGCTATTAGATTAAGACTTTTTCCTTTTTCTTTATAGGATAAAGCTAAAAGTTGGCTTCATTCTCTTTCTGCAGGTTCTATCACTACTTAGGATGTCTTAGCATAGAAATTCTTAGCCAAATACTTTTCATCTTTCGAGACTGCCAAGATGCATAATGATATCACTTCTTTTATGTAGATGGAGATAGAGACACTATATGAGGCTTGAGAGCATTTTAAAAAACTACTAAGGAGATGTCCACAACATTAATTATCCGTTTGGCTTTAGGTACAAATTTTTTACAATGATTTATCTTCTACTAATCATTCTATGATTGATGTAGCAGCAGGAGGTACCATTAATCAAAAAATGAAGGAAGAAGCCTTTGATCTGATTGATGAGATGGCATCAAATAGCTATCAATGGCAAGCAGATTGCATGATGTTGAGAACACCAGCAGCTATACATGGAGTAGATAGCATTCCAACTTTAACAGTAGAGATTGCAACTCTTTGGGCTAAACTTAACAACTTGAAGGGAGCAGCTGTGCATGTACAGAGCATCACTTGTGAGCTATGTGGAGGAGGATATGATACAAATGAATGCCAGATAGGTAATTCCTTTGCTAAAGCCCTTGATACAGCTAACTATTTTGGTAATTTTTTCAGGCCTCAGCAAAATAATTCCTACTCCAACCCTTACAATCAAGGGTCGAGGTAGCATCCAAACTTTTCATGAAGCAATCAAAATGCAGCACAGCAACCACCCTTGAGATTTCATGTATCTGAAAAGAAGCCCAATATGGAGGAGCTACTCATTAAATTTATACAGAATCAAGAAGCAGCTATGAAGAATATGGAGACAAAATTCATGCAAAGTTAAGAAGCGACCATAAGAAATCTAGAAACCAAACTCAAGCAAGATCAAGTAGTAGCAATTCAAAACTTGGAGATGCAAGTAGGATAAATGGCAAAACTAATCTTTAGGAGACCATAGGGATCCTTGCCGAGCAACACAGAGACCAATCCAAGGGAGCAAGTCAATGCAATCATCCTAAGAAGCGGTAAAGAGTTGGAGGGGCCACATCAGGACAAAAGGATTGAAGAGAAAACTGCAAAATAATCAACTACCATTCATTAGTCACCGAAACAACCAGCAGATGGATGGTCTCTGAATATAAAATTTACTGATCCTAATGTGAAGCCCTACGTGCCGCCACTATCTTTTCCAGAGAGACAAATACGACATCTAGATAAGAAATTTTCTAACTTTTTTAGTATTTTAAAGAATTTACATATTAATATTCTTTTTGTAGATGCTATCACTCAGATGCCCAGGTAAGCTAAGTTTTTCAAAAAAATTCTAACAAATAAGAAGAAGCTGAAGAAGCATGAGAGAATAAATTTGAATGAAGAGTGCTCAGTAATACTTTAAAAAAAATTACCATAGAAGCTAAAAGATTCAGAAAGTTTTACTATCCCTTGTATTATTGGTGATTGTAGTTTTGATAATATTTTATATGATTTAGGAGCAAGTATTAATCTCATGCCTTTCTCTATTTTTAGAAAGCTGGGTCTAGAAGAACCAAAGCCTACTACTATCACTCTTCAGCTAGCTGACAGATCTATCAAATATCTAAGAGGTATAGTGGAGGATGTCTTGGTAAAGATAAATAAGTTTATTTTTTCTATTTATTTTATTGTTCTTAATATGGAAGAAGATATTAATGTACCCCTTATCTTAGGGAGACCCTTTTTGCTACTAGAGGAGCTTTAATAGATGTTCAACAAGAAAAATTAATTCTTAGAGTCCAAGATGAACAAGTGACTTTTAATGTTTTTAAAGATACTAAACATCCTGATGATAATCAAACTTATTTTTGAATTGATATTATTGACAAATTAGTATTTGAGAATTCTATAGAAAATAGGTTTGAGATTAGTAAAGCTAGTAGTGTGCAATTAAAAGAGGGTTCAACTAAACATGAAAGTATACCTATTGAAGTGGCACTGGATTGATCGAGTTTAGAGCCATAAGAAAGTCAAATTGAAGACTATAAATCAGAACTACTAGATAGGTTATTTTTTCTCTTTAGTTTTGATCTTTTTCTTTTCTTTTTCAGTAAATTCTTGTTGCTCTTTTATTGCTTTGGTATGTATTTTCAATTTTGCAGAGAAAGAAAAAGAGAGCTCAAGCCAGTTCGCAAAGCTTTAAAGAACCAGTCTGGACCGATAATACAGGTATATTCTTTCTTGTCTCTTATTGTACCTTTATTTTTTCTTTCTCTGTTGAGACAATGTAGAATAAGTTGGGGGGTAGAAAAAAATTTTTGAAAAAAAATCTTTTTAAACCATGTGTCAAGAAAAAAATTGATGGTTAATATACCTATACTATCTTAAGCAAGATAGACTAGGAAAAGTAATAAAAGTTAGAAGTATTTGCTAATGAATATAGCAAGCTAAATAAGTAGATTAGTTGGTCTGACTTTTAAAAGCCTACTTAGGTCACCCAAAGACCATTACTACTTCTAATTGCACATTCACACTAACAAGACAAAGTAGGTGTGGATTATAAGGCCAACTAAGGATTCAATTATCATTAAAAATTGATGGTTAATATACATTCCAATCAAAGAAACTTGAATTTAAGAAAAGAGCTACCTACCAAAATAAAAGTGCAAAAGACAGAGTATATGTGGATTGCCTAAAGCTTAGTAACTGGACATCTGCACCTAGGTCAAGTATAGAGGTTCATGTCAAACGATGGAGGGAAGGCCAGAATGCTCAGCACAAAAAAGAAAAAAGAGAGGCAGTGTGAAAGCTACCTTAATTCATGAGCTTAACTTGGGAGTGTATAAAAAATTAATCAAAATAGGTGATAAAAAAGATACTTTTGTCCTTTAAATTAACATCAAAATGCTAAGTTAGTCATCACGAACATAAGTGCTATAAATCTTTAGATATATTCTAAGAAAGTTTCTGATTGTAATGACTATAAAATTTGCTTTTAAAACTTAATACTTAGTTAGTGATATTTTCTAAACTTTTTAATTTTAATCCTAGCTTTATTTTTATGAAGAAGGATCTTAATTGAAACATGGTGATAAATAAAGCATTGCTAAGGGACTAGCAATGACTAAGTTAGGAAGTGTGACAAGTGCTATAAATATAATCATAAAAGTATTAAATTATAAAATAATTTATTTTATTTTAAAGAATTTAATATTTTTATTGATCATATGTAGAAAAGAAGACCACCAATATGAAGAGCTTAATTTTTTGGTCCAGATAAAATAAGTTTGAAGAAAAATGAAGTTAAATTGAGTCCAAAATTGAATTTCAAAAAAAAAAAAAATAGCTGGCCGATTTGGTTCAAATCGGCTCAGCAAACTGGCTCGACCTGACCACAAAAGAACCAAACCGACCACCTGTTGATGCCCCACTGACACCCCACTGACATCAAAATTTTTTGCGGCATATGGTGGACCGTTACAATAACCTTGCTAGGGGCATGATGGGGATTTCACATGGCAGCGCACGTGCTGATTCACTAGCAAATGCGGAGGTCCATGGTGAACCTAGCTCGTGATCGGTCTACATGGGATGCAGGCGGGATTGGATGACTGTTGGCACTAGAATTTGATCGGATGGTAGAGATCGAGGTGCTGACGGATGGCATCATTCCTCCCAGTGAAGATCCAATGACTGACAATGATTTCTAGTTTTAACTAAGCTATAAAAGCATCTATGCACGATAATGTGGCCCAGATTGAATCATTAAGGAAGATCGGATGGCTATGGTTTAATCCGATCGGAACTGGGTTTTAAAATGGGTTTTTCAGTATTTTTTTGAGCCATTTGATTGACATCTAATGGTTTAAATTGATTTAGGGTTCTCTTTGAGTTGTTTTAAGAGTTTTAAATCGAGTTTCTTCATGACTTCTACCTAGAATTCACTTCCTGGCCTATTTAAAGACCCGATGCCGAGAGTTAGCCAGAGAAGAGAGGTTTGAGGAAAACACCAAGAGAGGTTTTAGAGAGAACCTGGGGAGAGTTTAGTTTTAAAAGAGAAAGATAGAGAGAGGGCTAGAGAGAATAGTTTGAGGGAGAAAAAAAAGGAAGAAACAGAGAAGTGAGAGCTCTTTTTTTTATTATTTTCTTTTTCTTTCTTCTTCCTTTCTTTTTCCAATGACCAGCACACCTATCAGCGGATCTTCTTCATCAAGTTTTCCATGCTAAGAGCAACGGATGACCAATTTCAGCAACAAACATATTTTTGTTTGAATTTCTTCATGCTTTTTATTTTATTTGCTATTTTTGATCCTTTTGCCATGAACTAAATTTCTTTTACTAAGGCTAAGGTGTAGCCACTCTTTTGATGCAATATTCAGTATGATTTGCTTTTAAATTTTATATTTTTCTCATGAGAAGTATATAAATATATTTTTAATGCTTTTAGATTATTGGCCATCTTCTAATTGATCTAATGGGTATAGATGATATGCACCAAGTACGTCCATGTCGATGCATCTTGATTTATATACCTTGTATCATGAATCGAATTAGAATTTATATGCATGCGGAAATTTTAGTATGTTTTGGATGCAATGTATTTTAATTAGAGGGTTTCACAAAACTTAAAGCATCGGTATTTATTTAAATTATGCCTGGATCAAGGGATAGTTAATAAATATTGATAGTTTTGCTATACCTAGACCAAAGGATAGTGAATATCTTAGGAGACTCCACCATCATGTGAAACAAAATTAACCTAATTTGTTTGATTATATGAATATTGTATTGATTGAATTGGTGAATCGATTGTCTTAGTAACCTATTGCTCTTGACTTAAACTCTAATAATTATACTCTCTCCAAATAATTATTATTATTTTTTATTTCTTCTTATTTTTCTTAATTCTCATAAATCATTTCTCTAAATAAAGCTTAGGAAAGAATATTTTCAGTACTTATTTTTCAATCCTCTAGGGACGATACTCTACTCACTCACTTTATTACTTGATCGACTGGTACACTTGCCATAACGATTGATTAGTATGCATCAAAGAGTTTAAGATGAACGTGATGGAAGAGTTAAATTTCTTTCTTGAAATCTAAGTCAAGCAAACCAAGGAGGGTATCTTCATCAATCAAGGCAAGTACATCAAGGAGATAATCAAAAAGTTTGGGATGGTGACCATAAAACTCCTTGGAATACCTATGAGCCCTTCTCACACACTTGACAAAGATGAAAATGGTAAGAGTATCGATCATAAATTTTGTAGAAGTTGTTGGTGTAGAAATCTATGAGAATGCTGGAGATAGTTGGAGTTGAGAAGTTGAGGCTGCCGATGGAACCTACAAAATAAAGTCAAAATCGAAGATGGGTGGCTTCGATAGGACCCTCCAATGCTCAAGTCAGTTGTCTGGCCAACTGAAATAGAGTGCTCATAAAATAAAGAAGTAGAGTAATGGAGAGGAAAACAAATGTTGCCCAGAGGTAGCAACCCAAGAGGGAGGGTGAATTGGGTTCTTATAAAATTTTATCCAAATTTAACTCTAAACAAGTGTGTGCTTTGATTTTAACTTAAGTGGTGTGGTTAAAATATATGCAATATAAGCAGTGGAATTAGGATAACAAAATTAAATAATGAAAGTAAAGCAAGAATTAAAAGCATGCAAGAAATGTAAAGAAAAAGAAGAAAAGAGCACAACACAAATACACAAAGATTTATAGTGATTCGGTGCAATCCATACCTACGTCCACTCTCCAAGCTTTTTTTGAGATTTTCAATATAATCTACTTTTGATTATAGTGTGTTTGTTTTTTTAGGATCACAAACAAACCTAGTTGATTTTCACAGGAGCACCAATCAAAATCTAACATTGTTAGTTTTTCGGATTCATTGACAACCTAGTTGGTTTTCTAGGCTCACCAACCAAAACTTGCAATGTCCAATTTCAGGCTTGGACAAGCCTAATTCCTAGGTTTTTTTCCCCAAAGAAACTTGAAAGAAACAAAAATATAATATAAAAATTTCAGCACAAAAATAAAAGATAGAATTGAGACTCTTTGAGCACGAAGAAGAGGTTGAATAATCAGCTCTTTTGAAGCTTGGAAACTCTTCTTTGAGGCTTGAGAGGATGCTTGAGAAGTTTTAGAAGGTACCTTTTGAATGCCTTTGAAATTGCTGCAAAATCCCTCTCTTTTTCTCTTTGATTGATGTGCAATAGAATCCTTTAGGTTTGAAAAATAATTTCTCTCTTTAAATCCCTTAATCTTATTTTTCAATTGATTCTCCACCATTAAATATCTTTGAAGATGGTTGGAGAGAGATTTCTAGCCATTGGAAGTATTGAAATAGCCATTGGTAGTGAAAACTAGCCGTTGAAAAGCTTGCAGAAAAATCCCATTGAAGGCTATCGCAAATTTGGAGAGCTCTCGATTTTTTTATGAGAGCTCTTAGTTTTCCAGCAAGAGCTCTCGAGAATTTTCAAGATGTCTTAGTTCTATAGTGAGAGCTCTTGAGAATTTTCGAGAGCTCTCATTCTTAGAACACAAAAATGAGATTTCTGTTTTCTGAAATGGAGAGGTCTTGCCTAGTTTTGGAGAGGTCTCAAGCTTGTGCTAGGGCAATATGCAGGAGTGTCAAACAGCTTGGAGAAGCCTTCAAATTTTTAGGAGAGGTCTCCAAATTTTCAAGAGAGGTCTCTAAAAATTCTAGCTTTATTTTTCTTCAATGTTTGTGAAAGGAATATACCCTCAAGCCAATCAAAATTTATTTATTTTTAGGCTATTTTTTTCTAAACTCATGTAATGACATTTTAAAATAAATAAAGGCATTTATTTCATCATATGCAGTGTCTTATTATTTATTTAAGATTATGATGAACCCCATAAATTAGGGCTATGGTTTTAGGATTATGATGAGATCATACCAGTGAGACCTAAAATCTTAAAATCCAATTTAGAATATTCCCAGTCGATGGGACATTGAGTTGGGGATTAATGTTTTTTGGTAGGACTAGCACATCCTTTGTATGCTCGATTGAGAGGATGATTGATCTGACAATAACTTATGTATGACACTAATACAAGAATGTGGGTGCTCATTAGAGAATGAGTTCACTAAATTGATCCAAGTCAAGAATATCTAATGGAGTCTTATCTACATGTCGATAGATGATTCTCATAGTGGAATTATGCATGTAATCCTTTGACCTAAAACTACCATAAAACCTTATATATATGAATCCATATTTTGGTTCATACTCATTCATGACTCAGTCATGTACGGGATAATCTAGATATGGTGAATTATATATATGAAGGTTGTGAGTAGGTTAACATGAAATCAATCACTCCTGGTAAGAGGGAATTTCATCCTGCCTACTTCAAATAAATGATGATTCAGGAAGACTTTGATCAAAGCATGATAAAAAAATTAGAAATGGTTTCTAATATTTCATTAAATAAATCATCATCATAAGATTGAAAGAAAAATGAATATGATATTGAGACTGATATATTTCCATACCCAGAGTCTTATTCAGGATGCAGGGTGATCGAAGGATCTAGTTGCATGGTAAGTTTTCACTGAAGGGTATTTTTGGTATTTCTATCAAAATTTCACATCTTTTGGATCGTGACGATACATTGCTAGACGTCAATCATGTCTCATGGGTACGATCAAATTAAAATTCTTAATTTGATCATTAAATTAGAATGTGTTCTAGTTAAGTCAAATTGGGTAGGCTAATTTTGACCTAAATTGGTTTGGTTGAGTTCTAACCAGATTAGGTCAAATCACAGCCAGACCCACTGCTGGTTAGATGTGTAATCCAATGGGTCACACACAAAGAAAATTGATTAAGGATCTATTTGGATTAGACCATGTTTGCAAGATGAAAATGCTAGCACATGTGGCAAATCCTAGCACCTAGATTCAAATTGGATTCGAATCAGCTTCCAATTTGGGCTAATTAAGGTCCAATTTCAGCCAAATTGGATTTGATCTTAAATTGGATTAACCTAGACTGATTGGGCTTCAGATGGGGCATCACATACCAGAATCCCACGTGCTAGAGAGTCTGTCTCTTGCGCGTGGGAAGTCTTTCATGTGCAAGAGACTTTGGCGCATGGGATTAGTTTGGCGCCTACCTTCTTTGACTTTTTCTCTTTCTTTGTGTCGCATAATTTTTCAAATGGGCGTGGACATCAGATATGGGGCACAGAAGAGTCCTTCTGTAGGTTAAATACTGTGTTATCTATTTAATATTTGCATGACAAGGGACTCCTTGCCGCCCACTCTTCCTTGGTGCCCCTTGGGACTTTGACTATTCAAAGACTATCTCCATGCCATTTTTGCTGAATGGGCAACCCACATCAAGGCCATTGGATGGCCTACTTATCTAATCTAATGGTTATATATGTTGGCGCCAAAAATGAAAGCTCGCGACTCTTCGTAAATAACTTACATAGAATTAGTCCGAGAGTCCTTCTACTTTAAGGCACCTCTTGGACTAAGTCTACATGTCATTATTTTTTGATAAGGCATGAGATAGACTGAAGGGACATGAGATAATAATTTGGAAAGGGTGCGAGAGAATGTGTTGGCACCCCTATGTACATTATAAATAAGGGTGCACACCAAGAGTCCGATGGTTGTGAAAATTATCTTTCTTTCTTACAAGTGTTTCCTCATTGTTCAATTTTCTTTCTTCCCTTCTCTTGTCCAAACCTTGTCCTTATAAGGACAAGAAGTCATCTTAAGACTAAGAGATTAGGAAGAAAAATTAAGAAGACAAGAAAAAAGAAAGAAAGGTAAGGAGAGGTAAGAAAGGTGACATAAAGATTAAGGAAGGTTTTGCCCATTTAATTAAAATTCTTATTACTAAAATTTTGATTATATAAATCAGAGGTGCTGGTGTCTTGATCAAGTCTCCATGTGGATCAACGTTGGAGGGTGAACATGTGGGCACCTAGTGGAACCCCTAACGGACTGCTGCCAGCAATTAGGGACAATTCAGGATTTAGCGATATGAGGTATGTTCTGATACTTTTTTTTATATTACAAATACATGCTATATGATTTAATTATTAATAAGGTGGTCCTAGGGTTTGGGTTTGGTTTTTATGATTTCATAATTTTGCTTTAAAATCTATGCCTCCACCTTGTACACCAATCCTATCAGTGGTATCAGAGCAAGCCTTATTAGATTAAATCATATAGTACTTTGCTTATAATATAATAAGATAAATAAAAAATATGATATAATCTTTTTATTAGCATGTTATTTATATGATGAGATCAAATTTTTATTTATCATAATGAGATTATGATGTATATATTATTCTGTAAAGGTTGCCCTGACATAGTGGAAAGTATTCACTATATAATGATGGTTGTCCTAGAATAATTATACATGTTAATATATATATATACATACATACATACATACATATATATATATATATATATATATATATATATATATATTATAATTGATGCTTTTAGGCATTTAGTTTGATTTAAATCAGAATGTACATCGAGTGAAGGGAAAATCCTAATTTTCCATACCAGGTTCGTTTAGATCTAATCGGATCAAGAGATATATTTCAAAATTTTTTTCTTTGATCTAAATCAGATCTGAGATATTTCAGATCTGATCTTTATTATTTTAATAATTAAAATAAATTTTGATAAATTAAATCAAGCTTAATTTACCTTGATGTAGGGTAATCCTATTACCCGTTGATGATCCTATAAGCAGCGGAAGGTTCTGGATCTAACCACGCAAATGCCTAGACTCTACCGATATCCACTTAGGTTGGATCTGGAGATCCTCTTCTTCTCTATTACATCTCCAAAAATTAGATCTGAATTTAATTTGGAGGATCTTCAAAATATCTTTCGAAGATCAGCAGTTGTTCTTTGCAGCAGCACAGCCTTTTAGCTTTCTGTCGCCTTTCTCTCATCTAGATTGCACCAACTTGGATACCAAACTACTTTAGGCATGGAGAGGAGAGGGAGAAGATGGACTTGGTGTGAAGGAGGAGGAGAGAGGAAGTCTTGGGGCATGGGAATTGTATTATTCTTTGAGTTGGGTGCAGGATCCTATTTATAGACTATGAGTGATCCAACTCCTCTTCTTCCCAACCAATCACAACCCTTTGTGAAATCAGATCTAAATCTGATTGGTGGGAATAGAGTCCCCTGGATTCATCCTTAGATTGCACCTAAGATCAGTCAAACTTGGTTCTTAGGAGAAATCTAATCGGAATCCAAAAAGGAGATGGAGTCCCTATCCAACAGGGACTCCTAGGCGCCTCCAGCTTGGGCACACGCCAAGGGTGGCATGTGCCCTCCTCCTTTCTAGATTCTGGCAGGGGGACAGACCCCCACTAGCTCTCCAATAGGTGCATGACATGTGGACAAAAGTCAAAGTATCAATAGTCAACATTTGACCAATCAAAGGTCAACTTTTGGCCAAAGTCAAAGGACGAAAAATGGCAGGTGACTAAAAATGGCAGGTATTGTCTTACAAAATAAGACAACCCTTTTCTGACTTGGACGGGCTCTAGTCAGACCAAGTGAAGACCTTTGATCGAGCACAAACTTCTTTGGCTCAGTCAGGACAACAATTTATGATAGTAAAAGAAGAACGTTAGGTTCAATCGAGTGCTAGCACGATTTTCTTGAACCTAATTGAATCTTATTCAGATCAATTGAACTAGGTTAGTTCAATTAATGATCATCAGATTCAAACCCTTATTTGTGTGACCCAGTTAGGTTCAATTTTGTATGGTAATGAGATATGTCATGATCTCTATCATCGAAACTCCTTTCGATGGATCAGAACTCTTCTGATTCGAACAGCTAGAATGATCGATCATCTAAATCATTCTAATTGCTCCAAAAATCCACCAGTGACACCTAGCAGTATATGGTGGCAACCCATCAAAGCTGAATGCGAACCTCTTGGTGCAGCTATCCTATGTGATTAAGTTCTTCTATCTTGAGCCCCGATCAGATTAGGGTTAAGGTGAACTCGTCAAACCCTAGTTTCTGTCATATGATGTAATCATTCGATTCAAGTCCGATGTAAAAACCTAAATAGAAACTCTTTCTATTATTTCACTCTACCATGGCCATGGGCTTCTGGACTTGATTCTCATGATCATCATAGGGCTGCTCCTCTACCACCGAGGTAGATAGATTCCATCTTGATGCAATCCAGTTCCTACAATGAACATGCTATAGCCAACATACACCTCAGGATTCCAAATGGCTAGGAGACCGAGTTATGGTGTAGTCAAACTATAACACCCTCAAGGTGAACTACCGATGCACCTCAGGTCAAAGAACCAGACACACCACTGCAGCATCGAGTCAGTCATTGACGAGAAGGTAGACTTTCCTAATGACTACTCGAGGTGGTCACGCTCAGTGCCCTCGTTCTCTAACGAGTACCTATACTCTCGCTCTGGTGTCTCCACACCATAGACTCAAGACTCATCTACTAAAGAGAAGTAATTGTACACCAACCTTCTGGATCAATCACCATCCTCGTGATGATCCTATGGTCGGAAGCATTTTATGAGTTAATAATGATTATTCATGTCTTAAATTTTCAACTCTTAAAAATATGAATTATCATTACCATTAACTCAAAGGATGTATCACAGACACTAAATACACATATGTGATAGAAAATAACCCATTTTATTGATTTTAGTCAAAATTATAATTTTGCCCCTAGAAGTGTATTACAAGTGTCAGCCAATTCTGGCTTCTAGGGCACATATATCTAACAATCTTCCCACTTGTCCTAAAGCCAATTGGCTACAAGTCTAAGTCCCATCTTCTCAAGGTGGGCTTCGATCTTCTGCTAGCCCAATGGCTTTATAAGTGGGTCTGCCACATTGTCTGTGGAGTCGACTCTCTTGACCTCGACGTAACCCTTCTCGAGGTAATCGCGGATGAGGTGGTATCGCCGCTCAATGTGCTTGGATTTCTGGTGAGACCTCGGCTCCTTAGCAAGGGCTATGGCGCCATTGTTGTCGCAGTATAGAGGAATGGCATCTGATGGCATTACTCCAATTTCTGCAGCAAACTTCTTGTACCAGAATGCTTCCTTCGCAGCCTCTGATGCAGCAATATATTCTGCTTCCATGGTGGAATCTACTATCATGGTTTGCTTGGAACTCTTCCAACTGATAGCACCACCATTGCACACAAACAGACTCCCAGATGTTGACTTTCGATCATCTACATCGGACATAAAATTCGAGTCTGTATATCCCTGGACTTGGAGTTCTCCGTTACCAAAGACCAACATCATATCCTTAGTTCTTCTTAAGTACTTAAGGATACATTTCACAGAAGTCCAGTGTTCTTCACCTGGATTTGACTGATATCTGCTTGTGACACTCACAGCATGGGCTATATCAGGTCGTGTACATAGCATGGCATACATGAGGCTCCCTATTGTAGAAGCATAAGGGATCTTGCTCATGCGTTCTATTTCCTCAGGTGTGCTAGGGCACATCTTCTTAGAAAGATGAATACCATGTCTGAAGGGTATTAATCCCCTCTTAGAGTTTTCCATACTAAACCTCTTTAGTACTTTCTCTATGTACATCTTCTATGAAAGTCCTAGCATCCTATTCGGTCTATCCCTATAGACCTTAATTCCTAGAATAAAGGATGCTTCACCTAGGTCTTTCATGGAGAATTCCTTGGACAACCATATTTTGACTGTTGTCAACATGGGAATATCATTCCCAATAAGGAGGATGTCATCCACGTACAATACGAGGAAGACAACAGCGCTCCCACTGACCTTTTTGAAAGACACATGGTTCCTCTTCATTTTTGATGAAACCAAACTTTTTGATCACATCATTGAAATGAGTGTTCCAGCTCCGAGATGCTTGCTTAAGTCCATATATGGACCTTTGCAGCTTGCAAACCTTGTGATCAGTATCACTGGATGTGAAACCTAGCGGCTGTTCCATATAGATATCTTCCTCAAGATATCCATTCAAGAATGTCATTTTTACGTCCATTTGCCATATTTCATAATCGAAATAGGCTGCAATGGCAAGCAATGTGCGGATGGATTTTAGCATAGCCACTGGAAAAAAGGTATCCTGATAGTCAATGCCTTCGCATTGACTATAACCTTTTGCCACTAGTCTAGCCTTGAATGTCTCCACATTTCCATCTGCACCAATCTTTCTCTTGAAGATCCATTTACACCCAATAGGTACTATACCTTCTGGTGGATCTACCAAGGTCCAGACTTGGTTTGAGTGCATCGAGTCAATTTCTGACTGCATTGCCTCTAGCCATTTCTCGGAGTCGATATCTGATATCGCCTCATTGTAGGTTTTGGGATCATCACCATGAGCACCATTACCTACGAGGAATATTTCCTCTACATCCTCTGAAATAATACCTAAGTATCTTTCAGGGGGACGGAAAACTCTTTCCGATCTATGAGGTGGAGGAGGTAGTGTTCTTATTGGCTCAACCTGATTTGGTTCCAATTGGTCCTTAGCTCATTGTACTTATGAGACTTTCTCATCAAGCTTAATCTGCTTTCCAATGCTGCTATCTTGAATAAACTATTTTTCAAGAAAGATGGCATGTCGACTCACAATCATATTGTGGTCTTCTGGAATGTAGAAATAGTATCCTAATGACTCTTTAGGATATCCTATGAATCGAGCTCTGAAGGACCTAAACTCTAACTTGTCCGCTTGTTGTCTTTTGACATGAGCCGGACAACCCCAAATTCTGAGATGACTCAGACTTGGTTTCTTACCGTGCCATATCTCATACGGTGTGGTAGGAACAGTTTTAGAGGAAACCCTATTCAGTAGATAAATTGAAAGTTAACAATGAATGTCCCCAAAGAAAATTAGGGAGGTCTGTGAAGCTCATCATGGATCGAACCATATCCAATAGAGTCCGATTTCTCTGTTCTAAAATCCCATTGAGTTGAGGTGTTCCTGGTGGAGTCCATTGAGAGACTATGCCATTTTTCTTGAGATAGTCTAGGAATTCCTGGCTAAGGTATTCACCTCCTCGATCTGATCGAAGAATCTTAATGGGTTTTTCAGTTTATTTTTCTACTTCATGTCTGAATTCTTTGAACTTTTCAAAAGCTTCAGACTTATGTCTCATAAGATACACATACCCATACCTAGACAGATCATCGGTAAAGATAATGAAGTAGATAAAATTATCTCTAGTCGGCACATCAAATGGGCCGCACACATCAGTATGTACTAGGGCAAGAAGATCTGTGGCCCTTTCCCCATGTCCACAAAAGGGAGTTTAGTCATTTTGCCTTGAAGACAAGATTCATAAGTTGGATATGACTCGAAAGTCAATGGACTCAATAGCCCATTTTTCTCCAATTTGTTGATCCTATCTTCTGCTATATGACCTAATCTCAGGTGCCATAGATACCTATCGTTTGGACTATCCCTAGGTCATTTGGCATTCACGTTTTGCTCGATAGTTAGAATAGATACATCAATATGTAGCTGATAAAGATCGTTAATAAGAAAATCCATTTGCAATTTTATTTCTTTCATAAAGAATGTTACAATGGTCCTTAAAGAAGGTAATCACATAGCCTTCTAGTGCTAAGCATGAAACAGAAATCAAATTCCTGCTAGCTGTAGGCACATAATAATAGTCTTTCAAAACTAAGTCTAAACCAGATGGTAATCGAAGAGGGTATGTTCCCACCACCACTGCAGCAACTCTTGCTCCATTACCGATGCGTAGGATCATGTCTCCATCCCTCAGCCTCCTGCTATCCTCAAGACCCTGCATGGAAGTGCACAGATGAGCACTAGAACCAGAGTCAAGCACCCAACTGGATGCAGAAGAAACCGTAAGGTTAGACTCAATAACGAGCATACCTCCAGAAGGACCTTCCTTCTTGTTCTTCAGGGTGGCCAGGTAAGTAGGGCAGTTCCGCTTCCAATGGCCATCGCTGTTGCAATGAAAATACTTTTCCTTTGGCAGCGGCTTTCATCTTCGACTCTGCCTTCTTCTTCTTTGCTCCTTCCACCTTCTTGCTTTTTCGCAGACTTCTTTTTTCTTTTCAGAAGACTTTCTTTTGGAAGAAGTCCATTCCATAGCAAGAACTGAGCCTTTAGAACCTTTCATAGAAAGCTCAGTGGTGACCAGCATATTCATTAATTCGGCCAAGGAATTTTGAAGTTTATGCATGTGGTAATTCATGATGAATTGCCCATATGCATCAGTCAAGGATTGTAGAATAATATCATTCTGCAGATCCAAGTCTAACTTCACACCAAGCTTCTCAAGCTCTTCCAAGTCCTTGATCATCATCAGATAGTGATCTTGGACTGACTGCCCATCACGCATCTTAGCCTTAAAAAGTCATTTCGTGACTTGATACTTGGCTGCGCGACTCTGTTCACCAAACATCTCCTGCAGGTGAGCCAACATTTGGCGAGCAGTCCCGATATCTTCATGTTGGTGCTGGAGCTCATCAGACATCGAGCCCAACATGTAATATCTGGCCTTATTATCTTCGTCTATCCATTTTTTTAGAGACGCTCTCTATTCAGTGGATGGATTGGACGGGCTGTAAGGGGAGGGTCCTGGTCCAATTCAGGTTAAACTTCTCGAAACCCAAAATGATTTTATAGTTTCTGAGCCAATCTTTATAATTTAGATCCGGTCGTCCTATGTGTTGTCCCAGGATACGTGCTAATGGGTTTGGATGCAGACATTTTTCTGTAGAGAGTCAAAGATTCAAGTTAGATACTGTAATTATGACTTGACCAATTTGTTTTAGGATTTTTTATTTTTAAACAAATTAGCTCTCCACTATTTTCTTGGATCCCTACACTCCCTCTGTAAGAATTACGAAAATCTCCACGATTAATGATTTCTAGTGGGTGGTTGTGGTCTCACCAACTGACTCAATCACCTACACCTAACAGTTAGGTGATGGGTTAGCCAATAAGTGAACAACTATTGTTCAATGATTCTCTAATCATGGTGCACCCAAACTTGGTCTCTAATTCATGAATCTCACTATATCCAGAATATTGATCCACTCCTTAGTTAAGTCAGACCCATCATTTGCACAAACTGGATTTCTAATTGAGTCTCTCACCATATTCAGAATATTGAGCCCAACTCATCCTCCAGCCCATAGCATCCAATGCCTAATAGACATGGTTGTGTCTTTTCGGTGCAACTGAGCCACTGTATCTAGTCGAGAACAATCAACTCCGGGAAGGGCCAGCACATCTACAATGGTGGAAGACCTCAGACTTAATTTTTTCTTAGGGAGAATTGATTCAGGTCTCATTAAACTAGACTTGTCATAGTCATAACAATTATGACTAACCTAGTGGCATGGGTTAGCTCGGATTATTGACCACCTCAAATTAGAATTGAGTTGATAGATATGGCCAGATAAGTGAGACCGATGGAAGGGATATGCCATTAACTCGTACAAGAATACATTTAGGTCGAGTAGCTCCCAATTAAAAACCAGTCGGTCGTATGTGCCAAACTTACCTTAGACACCAAATTATTGAGTCAGAACCAATGGTATTGCCTACATCCAGATCTAACCTTTGAGCCTATATTAGGTCTTGCTTGATCGTGACTCGATCTGACCTAGACTTAATCCTATTAAAGACTGATCAATTTAAGAGCATTGTTGATCCCATCTAACCAACTCTTTGAGTTCGGTTTGATCAAATCCGTTAGACCTAATGAAGCTTACCCAGCCCGAACCCAATTATATGAATATGTCTTAGATCTGAAATTATCAAATTTAGACCTAATTAATATTTCATAATATTAATTCTTTAATTAAGTAGGGTTCATAATAAAAATATCAGTAATAATCCTTGGGTTTCAGGATCTAGGATTTTTGTAGAAAGTATAAGTTTTTGGATTTTTTGATTAAAGGAACGAATGCGCGCACCCCTACACATCATAAAGAACACTCCATCGATGGGAGGAGAGGGTCTTTAAACCATACCCTTCTTCATTCTTATAGACAGCAGGGGGCCAAGAAGGAACGCCTAATCAGGTAACATGTAATAGCTACAAAATAGTTTTAGATCTATATCATATATCTCATATACAAATTAGATCAATCAAATGGCTTATTTTTGCATACATCTTCATGTATGAAGTCATCATATTTTAGATCTAAAATTATCTCATAAATAATCTAAAAAATTAGATTTAAATGATCTTATCAAATAAACTCTAATCTAGACAAACTATGTGAACTATTCTACAACTAGTCTAGACATGATCAATCATATCTCATAATGTTTAAAATTAAATAAATTTTTTATTTACTATTTTTTAAGATATTTTATAATAATTATAATATTAAAAATAGTCATAAATAGATCTAAAATATATTTAATGCAAATTAGAATTAATAAACAATGCAAGACTATTCTATAGAACATTCTATTTAGAACTAGTCATGCATATTTTTCTAAATTCTTAGATCCAAATTATTTAATTTTAATTATTGCTAATTTCAGATCTGTATCACATCTCAAATGTGATATCTAAAAATTATTATTTTTTAATTAAAAATAAATTTAAAAATCAAATCTAAATACTTTAGAAACCTTGGCTCTGATACCAGTTGAAGGGAAAATTCTGATTTCTCGACAAGGTTCGTTTAGATCTGATCGATCAAGAGATATATTTCCAAAAAAAATTATTTTTTGATCTAGATTAGATCTAGAATGTTTCAAATCTGATCTTTATTATTATAAATTAAAATAAATTTAGGATAAATTGAATCAAATTTAATTTACCTTGAACGTAAGGTATCCTATTACCATCTGATGATCCTAAAGCAGCAGAAGGTTTCTGGATCTAGCCATGCAAAGTGCCTAGCCTCTACCGGTATCCACTCGGGTTGGATATGGAGATCCTCTTCTTCTCTATCACATCTCCAAAAATTAGATCTGAATCTAATTTGGAGGATCGTCAAAACATCTTTCGAAGATCAGTAGTTGTCCTTTGCAAGCAGCGCAGCCTTTTAGCTTTCTGTCACTTTCTGTGTCCTAGATTGCAATCAAATTGGATCCCAAAACTACTTTGGGCATGGAGAGGAGAGGGAGAAGAATGGACTTGGCAAGGACGAGAAGAAGAGGCAGCCTTGGGGTGTGGAATTGTATTTTATTCTTTGAGTTGGGTGCAGGGTCTTATTTATAGACTATTGCGTGGATCCAACTCCTCTTCTTTCCAACCAATCACAACCCTTTATGAAAATCAGATCTAATCTGATTTGTGGAAATGAGTCCCCTGGAATTCTTCTTAGAGGTGCCTAATGACCAGTACAAACTTGCTTCTAAGAGAATCTTAATCGAAATCCAAAAAGAAGTTATGGAGTCCCATCCATAGGGAACTCTAGGGCGCCGTCACACTTGGGCACATGCCAAGGGTGGCGTGCGGCCCTCGCTGCCTTGCTAGGTTTTGGTAAGGAGGAACAGGCCCCCACCGCAGCTTTTCCAATTGTGCATTGACACATGGACAAAAGTCAAGTGTCAGTGGTCAAACATTTGACAAGTCAAGTTCAACTTTAACAAGAGTCAAACGACGTAAAAGTGCAGATGACCAAAATGGGCAAGTATTGTCTTTACAAAATAAGACAACCTTTCTAACTTGGACAAGCTTTAGTCAGCCCAGTGAGGCCTCTGATTGAGCACAACTCTTTTGGCTCAGTCAGGACAAGTATTTATCGATAATAAAAGAAAAAGTTAGGTTCAATCAGAGTGCTAGAACGATTTTCTTAAATCTAATTGAATCTTATTCAGAATCAAAATTAAACTGGATTAGTTTTCAATGATCATCCCCATTATTCAAACACTTGTTTTGTGTGACCAGTTAGGGTTTCAGTTCTGTTTGGTAATGGGATAATGTCATGATTTCTATTATCGACATCAATCAAAACTCTTTCGATGGATCAGAACTTTCTGATTCGAACAGCTAGAATGATCGATCATCTAAAATCATTCTAATTGCTCTGCAAAATCCACCAGTGACACTAAGCATTATATGATGCAATCCATCAGGCTGATCGAACTCTTGGTGCAGCTTATCTGGTGATTTAAGTTCCTCTATCTTGAGCTTCGAATCCGATTAGGCCTTAAGGATGAACTCGTAAACCTAGTTTCTGTCATATATGTATCATTCGATTCACGTCCAATGTGAAAACCTAAAGAAAAACTCTTTTTTTATTTCACTCTGCCATGGCCATGGCTTCTAGACTTGATTCTTCATGATCATCATAGGACGCGCTCCTCTACCATGGAAGGTAGATAGATTCCATGCTTGATGCAATTCCAGTTCTACAATGTAACATGCTATAGCAACGTACATCTCACGGATTCTGAATGGCTAGAAGATTCGAGTTATAGTGTAGTCAAACTATAAACACCCTAAGGTGAACTATGATGCACCTCAAGTCAAAGACAAATACACCACTACAGCATCGAGTCTGTCATTGACGAGAAGGTAGACTTCCTAATGAACCTCGATGTGGTCACTGCTTAGTGGCCCTCGTTCTCTAACGAGTTTACCTATACTCTCGCTCCAATATCTCTACACCGTAGACTAAGACTCATCTACTAAAGAGAAGCGATTTGTAACACCAACCTTCTGGATCAATACCATCCTCGTGATGATCTATGATCGGGAGCTTTTGATGAGTTAATAATGATTATTCATGTCTTAAATTTTCAAACTCTTGAAAATATGAATTATCATTACATTAAAGCTCAAAGGATATATCACAGATACTAAATACACATCTGTGAATAGAAATATCCATTTTTATTGATTTTAATTCAAAATTTTAATTTTGCCCCTAGAAAGTGTATTACAAAGTGCCAGCCAATTCTGGCTCTAGGCACATATATCTATATCGAGACCATTCAAATTCCTCTATTAAAAAATTATATTAAAGTTGTAGTGTAAATTAACTTAACTGATTTCAAATTTCCCAAAAGCAAAATGTCTATTGATCATCGGTGTCTAGGAAAAGTGATTCAATGTTGGTAAAGAGATATGATTTTTAATTAATTCCATTGTCTGAGGCTGGCCATTTATTGATGTAATAAGGAAAGCAACGGGGGGACTCCCATTCTCTCCCACTTACGCTAGCCGATTCGTTATTAATTTAACTCTAGATTGAAAGCTTAGTATTATATTCACTACATTAAGACCTTCTTAAATACTAGGTTCTTATTATGTCTAGAACCATATAATTTTTATTGTGTGAACCACAAGATCATCAATAGGAATTGATGTAACATTTAATCTAGTGCATTGAGATGCTTACAGCATTTTGAATATACTGCTTTGTTGTGTAACGCACTAAAAGCAGTTATATTTGCATTTTGACTGTAATAGAAATGAAGTTCTACTTAAACTAAAATATTAAAAGTTTGTTGTCCTAACACAGAGCTATTAATGTTTTAGAGGCAAAAAATTTTTGAGAGTTGCATAAAAATACAATTGGAAAGACGTTTCCTACTTTTGCTTAATATCAAGTTTGTTGTGCAACCATAAGAACCTTTTATACAGAAATTAGGATCTTATTCTCACTAAGAAATCAATTAGAGGGTATGATTTTATGATTAAATAGTGGGAGAAATAATTAAATTAAAATCCTAATTTAATTATGGTTGTCATCATGAGTTTGTTTGCTTATGTATATTCTTTATTATGTAGATAAATGGCTTTTCTTCACTTTCATTGTGTTCAATTTTGGAATTCAAATATTGACTGATCAAAATTATATGGACTGGCTGAGAAACCTAAAAATAGTACTCAGTCAAGAAAAACTCTTCCCTATTTAATTTTTCTTGATGCCCTTGATCCGAAGCCATTAGAGAAAGAATACACAGAAGAAGATAAGTCCACATACAAGCATGTGGAAAATGATTTCTTACTATCAAATTCATCATACTTGTCTCTAATGATAAATGAATTACGAGGAGCATGATGCATGGACATTCGATCCAATATTGCTCATCTAAAAAGAGCTTTATGGAAGCATAGTAGAACTGCTAGATATGAGATATCTAAGCAATTATTCCTATGCAAGAATGATCAGAAGGGAACATTCGTACAAATCATGTTTTGATGTAATGATCTAATCACTCCAATTAAGTCAATTAGATTTTTATTATGAATGGTAGAGTTACGTCAGATTTGATCGCTGTAATCACTCCCTAAATTATTTTCTTAGTTTGTTAATAAACTATCAATGACAAACTGACATTCTTTCTTACCTAAGCTGTTAAATATGCTCAAGACAGCAAGAAAGCATATCAAGGAAAGGATAAGGCTCCTTTTCTTCTTGTGATGGGATCCCAGAAGAAGGCTGCAAAAAGGGTTAAAAAGAGGGTTGAACCCTAAAGGTGGTATAAATAAGAAGAAAGGGAAGAAGATTCTTTGGAAAGATGATCTATTTCACTGTGGCAAAATAGATCATTAGGAAGAGGAATTGCAAGGCTTACCTCACAACCGTGAAGCTCTGGTGCAAAAATGTACCAAAAGATCTGTATGCAGATTACATACTATACTTATCATTAAATTCTTCATTTCAAAAAATCTTGGCGCCTATTAGATACTGGCTGTTGTTTTTTTCATATCTGCAAATCTTTGCAAGGGCTGCAAAAAATTAGGAGTTTGAAGAAAGGTGTTTCAAGCTCTATGGCACTGGAGAAGAGTCTATCCAAGCAATAGCTGTAGGGACAATATATTGAGTTACCTTCTGAAAAGATCTTAGAGCTTTTTTACAATTATTATTATAAGCCTAGATTATTAGAAATATTATATCATACCCTCGTTATTTAAAAATAAGGTTATAGTCTTAATCAACGAGCGAAGGTGCTTGATAATATTCTAATGAAAATATTTGGCTTTGGGCATATATTTAGCAATGGTTTGTTGACTCTATGTTGGATATAATGTATTTCATATTGACAAAAATACGAAAATATAAGAGAGATGACATAAATAATACTTTACTTTGGCATTGTCGATTAGGTCATATTAGTGAGGCTAGGATTAACAAGTTATACAAACAAAAGTTCTTTGATCTTTTTGATTATGAATCATTAGGAACTTGTGAATCATGTCTCATGAGTAAAATGACTAAGACTCCATTTAGAGGACATGGAGAAAGGACAAATGAGTTATTAGGACTTGTACATCACAGATGTTGTGTCCTATAACACTCAATCCCAGAGGTGGATACTCTTATTTTATAACATTCACTGATGATTTATCTAAGGTTTGGATGTGTGTATTTGACCAACACAAATCAGAGCCTTTGATAAATTTAAAGAGTATCAAAGTATGTCGAGAAACAAACTGGACATTGTATAAAAATCCTTCGATCTGATCGGAGATGAGAATACTTATCTAGTGAGTTTCTAGACTATTTTAAAGTTAAAGGAATTCTCTTTGAACGGACACCTCCTTATACACCGCAATTAAATGGTATAGCCGAAAAAAAAATCGTACTTATTAGATATGGTACGGTCCATTGATGTGCTTTACTAAATTATCTATTTTCTTGGGGCATGTCCTGGAGACCGCAATTTATATCTTGAATAGAGTACTTCTAAATCTGTATCTAGTACTCCATATGAGAATATGGAGAAGTAAGAAACCTAATCTTTAAGTATTCTTAAGATATGGTTGTCCAGCCATAATGTAAAGAATTTTAGAATATAAGTTTGATGCTAGATCAGACAGATGTCTATTTAATAGGATTCCTAGAAATAGTATAGGATATTTATTCTACAACCTATGACAAAGATATTTTGGGTAAATAGGCATGCCACTTTTTATGGAAAAAGACTTTATCCTAGAAGGACAGTGGCATAAAAAAAAAAAAAAAAAAAAAAAAAAAAAAAAAACAAAAAAAATAAAAAAAAAAAAAAAAAGGATATGAACTTAATGAAGTTCAAAAAAATAAATAGAAATTTTTCCTTATT